>JASPKP010000140.1:0-25000 GCA_030674155.1 Stramonita haemastoma
GAATAGCTTCAGTCAGTCTGAAAACGGGTTATATATATATATATATATATATATATATATATATATATATTATATATATATATATATATATATATATATATATATATATATATATATATATATATATATATATACCTAGGTACACTTGCTCAAAAATGAGAATAATTGTTAACTGTCCGCGGTGACCTAGTAGCCACGAGGGGGGGGGGGGGGTGTTAACGGGATAGCCTAATGGTCAGAACATTGCGCTGGCAATTTGACGACCTGAGTTCGATTCCTGGTCGAAGGGACTTTTCTCCTGGAGTTAACATCAGTTCTGACTCCACTCTCCCCAAAAGTCCTTCGGATGGCCCCGTGTGCGAACGCACGCACAACATCTTGCGCACACGTTAAATCCTGTTCCGCATTTCGTAAGAGTAGGCCATTGTGTGCCGATGGGAACAGATGACAATATTTACACAACTGCATACACACGGGGACTGGATTAAAAAAAAAGCACATGAGTGTTTATCCTATTATCCTCGATATAAAAGAGTAAATAAATAAATAAATAAATAAATAAATAAATAAATAAAAACTCTGGTCACAGGGGCAAGTCAGAGCGTTGAACACCTTTGCCTCTGACGAGATTCCCACATACACCCTTCCTTCCTGCCAGTAGCTAGCTAGCTGACCGTTCTCATCATTTCACCTTGCTAATGGCTGCAGATTAAGGTTTGTATAACTGAAAGCAATGAATATGAAAGAAAGTTTTTCGTTATTGCTTTGGTGTTACCTTAGTTTCATACATTCTTTATATAAGTCCTCTCTAATTCTCTGAGGTTGTCTGTCTGTCTGTCTGTCTGTCTGTCTCTGTCTGTCTGACTGTCTGTCTGTCTGTCTGTCTGTCTGTCTGTTCTGTCTCTGGTCTGTCTGTCTGTCTGTCTGTCTGTCTGTCTGTCTGTCTGTCTCTCTCTCTTCTCTCTCTCTCTCTCTCTCTCTCTCTCTCTCTCTCTCTCCTCTCTCTCTCTCTCCTCTCTCCTCCTCTCTCTCTCCTCTCCTCTCCTCTCTCTCTCTCTCTCTCTCTCTCTCTCTCTCTCTCTCTCTCTCTCTCTCTCTCTCTCTCTCTCTCTCTCTCTCTCTCTCTCTCTCTCCTCTCTCTCTCTCTCTCTCTCCTCCTCTCCTCTCTCTCTCCTTCCTCCTCCTCTCTCTCCTCTCTCCTCTCTCTCTCTCTCTCTCCTCTCTCTCTCTCTCTCTCTCTCTCTCTCTCTCTCTCTCTCTCTCTCTCTCTCTCTCTCTCTCCTCTCGTGGCAGTGACACAGACAATTATAATGCTGAGATAAGCCAGGTGCCAGTGGCAGGTATCAAGACCAGGCAGGCGATAAGCTGACAGTTATAGATTCCATGGGGGCTGTTTTAGCCTTCCTCTTTTCCCACTCGGTGCACCTGAAGCCCATTTACACATTCAGATTTGAATTTAAAGTCTTTTTTTTTCCCTGGGAAAGATGTAACACAAGACTTTTCTTTCTTCACCTCATAAAAAAAATATCTCTCATATTTTGCAAAGTGTACATCCCACACTGAAAACTAACCGGTCTTTGACAATCTTAAGACGTCTCAGTACTTTAAAAAAAAAAAAAAAAAAAAAAAACCCTGCTCATAAAGCAATTTTTTTGTGGCTGCTTCATTTTCTGTGAAGTTTCCACTCCACTCATACTGGGTCTGGGTGCTAGTCTTTCGGATGAGACAATAAACCGAGGTCCCGTGTGTTACCCATCATTATTTAGCGCACGTAAAAGAACCCACGGCAACAAGAGGGTTGCCCCTGGCAAAATTCTGTAGAAAATAGCCACTCTGATATGGGAAACAAATACAGTTGCAGACAGAAAAAAGTAATAATATTGGGTGGGGCTACACTTGTGACTACGCGCTCTCCCGGAGAAGGGAAGAGCAGCCCTAATTTCACGCAGAGAAATTTGCTGTGACATAAAGTAGTATATAAAAAAAAATGAAGAAAATAAAAACAAATAGACTAAAGTGACTAAACATTTGATCAGAAAATGCCTCCATCCTGCTAGCATTGCACATTACATGAAAAACAACAACTAACAAGGAAGTGAAAGCAGAAGCTGCTGTAGACGTGTTAAAGAATTTCAGACACTAGCGTTTGGAGGAGGAGGGAGGAGGTGGGGAGGAGGAGGAGGAGGGAAGGAGTGTGAAGCTATGTTTGTTTGTTTTTGTTTGTTCGTTTGTTTGCTTTCTTTCTCTTCCTTTCCTTGAACTTTCCGACCTGTGGTATTCCTGGCCATGGACCAAGTTGTTAAGAAAAAGGCTGGCTGGGTAAAAGGGGCTCTGAGCTTTATTGCCCCTATGCCTGCCAGGGTATGCGGGAGTGTAGGTATGTTGAGCAAGATAAATGCGCGCACGCGCGCGTTGCTCATGCACTTGCACGCGCGTGTACGTACACGCACATACACACACTTATGCACGCACCGCGCACGCATGCATGCACGCGCACGCACACACAGACACACACACAAACACACACACACACACAAACACATTCACACATACACTAACAAACAAACAACACACACACACACACACAAATAAACAAACACGCGCGCGTGCGCACACGCACATACTACACACACACACACACACAAACACACACACATACACACACACAACACACACACACACACACACTCGATTCAGGATTCAAGATTTAATTAGCTTTATCCAAAGCCACCCCCCTTCCCCCTTTACACACAGAGTAAGACAGAGACAGACAGACAGAGACAGACAGAGATTTAGAGAGAGACACTCACTCACTCACTCAGTCCCATGTCCCAAAGGACGTAGGGGGGACATGAGAGAAGACGCAACAGAGATCTTTTTCCATGCTTCACGATCCTGTGTGGCTAGTAGGAGGTGTTGTAGGGGTTGGGCGGTCCAGTCTTTGATGTTGTCAACCCATGATTTCTTTTGGCGGCCTCTTCTTCTCTTGCCCTGGACTGTTCCTTGCAGGATGGTTTTTGCTAGGGTGTTGTGTCTTGTGGTGTGACCAAACCACATCAGCTTTCTCCTCTTTATGGTGGAGAGCAAAGGCTCTTGGGGGCCCACACGCTTTTTGATTTCTTCTTTCACATAGTTATTGGTCTTGTGTTCTTTGTATGATATTTTGAGAAGTCTTCTGTGGCACTTGTTCTCGAATGCTTGGATTCTCCTCTCTAACTCTGCTGTCAGAGTCCATGATTCACAGCCATATAGGAGGATAGATATCACGAGGGATTTGTAAAGGTGGTATTTGGTGCCAAAGCTGATGTTGTTGCTTCTGATGATCTTCTTGAGTCTGACTAGAGCAGATGTTGCTGTTGCAATGCGAGCTTTCACTTCATTGTTTGATGTGCCATCTTTTGTTAGGATGGAGCCTAAGTATTTGAATTGGCTCACCTCTTCTAGTGTTTCTCCATTCATCTTTATTTCCGTGATGTCATTACTTGCGCTGTTGACCATGATCTTTGATTTCTCTGTACTGACCTCCATGCCGTATGCGCTCGCTCGATCTGTTAAATTGTCTGTGAGGATTTGCAGTTCTTGTTTGCTGCTGCCCATGAGGTCAATGTCATCTGCAAATCTGAGGTTGCAAAGGGGTCTTCCACCAATGGAGATGGAAGTGTGGTGGTTTTGCAGTGTCTCTGTCATGATGTTTTCGAGGAAGAGGTTGAAGAGTACAGGTGAGAGAAGGCAGCCCTGGCGAACCCCAACCGTGGTCTTGAAGAACTCGCCCACGTGGTTGTTCATGAAAACTGCACTTTTTGCGTTCTCGTACAGAGCCTTGATGACTTCAATTAGGCAGCTGTCAATGTTGAAGTGCCTGAGTACTTGCCAGAGGCCGTCATGCCATACCCTGTCAAAGGCCTTTTTGAAGTCTATGAAATTGTGGTACAAGTCTTTTTGGTGTTGGAGATGTTTCTCTATCAGAATTCTCAGATTGAAAATTTGTTCCATTGTGCTGCGTTTTGGTCTAAAGCCCGCTTGTTCTTCTGCCAGGAGTTTTTCTGCTTGGTTTTTCAGTCTGTTGAGGACTACCTGCAGCATGATCTTGCTAGGATGACTTATGAGACTGATGGTTCTGTAGTTCTGGCATTTCTTGAGGTTTCCTTTCTTTGGCAGGGGTATTACAAGAGACTGTGTCCATTCTTTTGGCCATTCTTTGGTGTCGTGGATCTTCTGACAAAGCTCTGTGAATCGCCTTGCTGTTTCATTCCCTCCATTTTTTATGAGTTCAGCTGGGATGTTATCAATTCCAGGGGACTTCCCCTTCTTCAATTGTTTAATAGCTGCATCTACTTCACACCTTAGTATTGGTGGGTCTTTATCTTGGTGTTCAGGGGGTTTGTCAGAAACTATGTTGGTATCTGGGCGTAGTGGGTAGTTGTACAATCCCTCACAGTATTCTGTCCAGCGTTGGAGGATGGCATTGTTTTCCGTTAAAAGATTTCCTTCTTTGTCTTCAATAACAGAGGCTTTAGGCTGTGTGGTTTTCGTTAGTGCTTTCAAAGTGTCGTAAGCTGTTTTGCTGTTTCCCTTGGTCATTCCAGCTTCGATGTTGTTGCATTGTTCTTCTATCCACCCTTCTTTGGCTTCTCTCATCTTTTTCCTCACTTCTCTGTGGCTATCCATGTACTTCTTGTAAGCTTCTTGACTTGTGAACTTTTGTTTCTTAAGTTCTCTTCTTTTGTCGCAGAGGTCAAGAACCTCATTTGTCACCCAGGGTTGTTTCTTTGTTCTGCTTCTTCCTAATGTTTCTTCTGCTGCTGTCGTTAGCACTTCTTTGATGTTGTTGGCCAATGTGTCCACATCATTGTCGATGGCTGTGAGTGCGGCGAACTTTCCTCCTATGTTGGCTTGGAAGATCTCAACCACTGTTGGGTCTTTGAGTTTTTCCAGGTCGAATCTTATGCGTCGGCTTTTTGGCTGTTGTTTTGCTTTCAGTTTCAGTCTGATGGTGGTAAGTACAAGGTCGTGGTCACTGCCAATGTCAGCTCCTGGGAATGTTCTTGTGTTTGCCTTGTTTATGCTGGAGAGAGACACAGAGGGGATAAACACAATGTTATGCTTTCTCTTGACATACAGCCCCCAGGGCAAAAAGATGCAGAAAAAGGGCGTGGGAGAAGAGGTGACTAAGAACTAGAAAGAGAGAGAGAGACAGAGAGAGAGACAGAGAGAGAGAGACAGAAAGACAGACAGACAGACAGGCAGAGACACAGACAGACAGACAGACAGACAAACAGGCAGAGACAGACACAAACACACACACAGATAGACAGACACACAGACATGCAGGCAGGCAGGCAGGCAAACAGCCAGTCACAGACATACAGACAGGCAGACAGACAGAAAGACAGTCAGTCAGCCAGGCAGACAGGCAAGGAAACAGACAATCAGTCACACACGCGCTCGCGCGCGCGCGCGCGCACCACACACACACACACACACACACACACACACACACACACACACACACACACACACACGCGGACAGAACAGAAAACAGACAGACAGACAGACAGACAGACAGACAGACAGACAGACAGACAGACAGACAGACAGACAGACAGAACAGAGAGAGAGAGAGAGAGAGGAGAGAGAGGAGAGGAGAGAGAGAGAGAGAGAGAGAGAGAGAGAGAGAGAGAGAGAGAGAGAGAGAGAGAGAGAGAGAGAGAGAGAGAGAGAGAGAATACGAATACGAATACGAATACGAAAATTTATTCAGGAAGGCCATTGGCCCATTCTGAAGGGGCCTGTACAATATCAATATATCAAAAAGAAATGACAAACATTTTACAAAAGACAAAAGACAAAAAAATTCATGCAAACAGTATACTACAATCATTAACTTATGGCTATGTTCCGTCTTGTCAGTGCTTTGTGTATATATAATGACAGATTCCTTACTGTAGTCTCGTTGGAGCATGACAGCAAAAGTCGTAACCTAAATGCACAAGGATTACGGTAATATTTTCCTGCAATGTATTCTTCCCGAAGGTCGTCATAAGCTGGACATAAAAACATGAAGTGAATTTCATCCTCACTATCAGCCTTACACAATGGACATAACCACTGATTAGTGTTAGTTGTTTTACTGAATCTTGCTGAATGTTTCAATATGGGTGAAACTCCAAATCTAAATTTTGTTAAAGCATTTCTTACCAATGTATTCATATTCATTTTCAAGTATGATTCCATTAAGTGATTGTGTTTTAGCAGAGCATATGACTGAAATCTTTCACTCGTTTGAATGTGGTTATTCCATTCTTGCCATCTGCAGTCTACAAGTGTCTGTCTGAAAACTTTAATGAATGCCGAAATTGATTCTACTCCTTGGTTATCCCAAACAAATGAAAACCCATGTCTGGCTAGCATTGTCCTTACTTGTGTAGCCCACGTTACTTTTCCCCTTTGATCCAAAAACATCAACATTTTATATGCTTTACGTGGTATTCTGTGTTCCTCCATACGTGTTAGTCTTAGCCAAAATCTAATACATCGTACATAAGAGTTCAAGTATATGGGATATCTGTTTAACTCACCATACAATAGCTCATTTGGTGTCCTTATATCTACCCCCAGAATTTTTTTCAAACCATAAGTGTGTACTTTTTCTAACTCATATGTTGCTCCATGGAATGCCCATATTTCAGCCCCATACTGTAACATTGGTTGTATCTGTCCATCAAACAGCTTTAAAAATACGATGGGTGAACTGTTTTCTAATCTGCGTAATGTAAAAAGTATTTTCATTAGTGCTTTCTTAGCTCTCCCTGCCAAGTCATCACATGCTGTGAGGAAGCTAAGTTTTGTTGAAAAGTATATGCCCAGATACTTATAACTGTTTACAATCTTCATTTCTTTTTCACCATATACCCATTTCTCTCTTGAAGCTAAGTATCCTCCATTTCGAAAAACTATTACATTACTTTTGGTCATGTTAACCCTCAGTTTAAGATTACTAGCTGCCCTGTAAAGGTTATTCAACTGATTCTGTAGCCCTACTGCTGTTTCTGACAACAAAATAATATCATCTGCAAATAATAAAATAAAAAGTTCACAAGCATCATGCGAAAATGTAACACCATGTTTTCCATTTTGAATTATTTCTAGTGCTAGCTCATTAATGAATAAGGAAAACAAAACAGGACTGCATACGTCCCCTTGTTTGACCCCTTTGGTACAGTCAATGATATCTGTGAAATCAGATCCATTTCGTATTCTGGCTTTAACTTCATTATACATACTTCTTATACATTTGTATAGCTTACCGTTTATTTTGTTTTTAGCAAGTATTGGCCATAAGAGTTTTCGTGAAATAGAGTCGAATGCTTTTTCAAAATCTATAAATGCTACATATAACTTACGATTATTAACTTGCTGTTTCTGAACAAATGCCATAAGAGTAAAGATATGATCAATTGTAGAATAATTCTTTTTGAACCCTGCTTGATATTCCCCAGTACAGTTATTATCTTTGGTCCACTCTTGTAGTCTTGAATTAATTATAGAACTATATAACTTACTACATATATTACTTAAAGTTATGCCTCTATAGTTATTTGGATTGTGTATGTCTCCTTTTTTATGGATGGTACAGATAATGGATTCAGTCCACTGCTCAGGATACTCACCGCTATCAAACAAAACATTGAATAGCTTTACAAGAAACATAACAGCACTATCACATGAATACTTGAGAAATTCGCCTATAATGCCATCTGGCCCCGCAGATTTTGAATTTTGAATTTTTCTTAATGCATGTGTGACCTCTTCTTTTGTTATAGGCTGGTTAAACCAGCACTCATTTGTTTCATCACAATCAACTAACTGGGCATCTTGATCAAAATCAGACTCTGTGATATCTATATCTGTTTCATTTTCTAAAATATTTTTAAAGTGAATAAACCAATCTTCCGTTGTAATATTACAGCTCAACTTACCTTTACGCCTTGGAATTCTTTTACGAACAGCTTCCCAAAATCTACACTGATCACCTACTGAGGAGACAAGACTGTTCAATAATATGTTTTTGTGTTCTTTTTCTTTTCTTTTTAACATGTTTTTATATTCTCTTTTAGCTTTACAATAATCCACTCTGTCCATATTACATAGTGTTCTACAAAATTTTGAAAGCAGTTTTCTGACTTGTTTTCTTGTAAATTTACATTCACTGTCGAACCAGTCTTTGGTTTTTCTATTATTAGTTCTTTTGTTGTCATAGATTCTTTCCTTCATACATGTAGCTTGCTGTAGTATGCACATATTAAATAAAGACACAGCACTATTTATATCTACATCAATCACATCTGTTGCACGATTAAATGCTTCCTGACATTCTTGACTATTCATTGAATCCATAAACTCAAGCGCATGTTCTGATTTCCATGTGTATCTTTCGATAACTGATTTTTCCTTATTATTCTCAAAGTCATGAACATTAACACTTGATGTCTCGATGTATAACTCAACCGGTAAATGATCTGACTCTGATCTTTCAACTACATGCATAATGCTAGTTCCATGAAACATTGAAAAAGATTCTTCACAAACCAAAAAATAATCATTCACGCTGCAACCACTCTCTGCAATGTACGTAAAATGACCATTTTTATCGCCCTCACACACACCATTTAACATACATAAATCGAGTGATGTACACAAATTCAACAGTTTTTTACCATAGTTATTAAGTATTTTGTCTTGTGATTGTCGTTGTACTTCACTGTATGTTTTGTAGTTTGCTGTCAAATTGTTAAGACAATCATCCATCACTGGCATATGGTCACTTGTTCTGCAGTTTAAATCCCCACACACTAAGACATACACACCATTTTCATTGTTCAGCATATTAACAACAACAATTTCTTCCAACATGTCTAAGTCACTGTCTAAATTACTTGATACATAATACGGGGAGTTCTCTGGAGGTATGTAACAGCATATGTAAAGAATATCCTTGTCCAAATCAAAGAGAGTTTTATCTATTAAAAAGCATAAAAAATTCCCATCAGGAGTAGTAATTTGCTTAACATAACTCATGAATTCATTTTTGATAAGACAAAGAACACCCCCAGAAGATCTCCCCTGGTGCGATAGTTTATAGGCTGGTTTGCAATAGGCTGTGTGATTTGGGAATGCTTGGGAGGTAAAAGCATCAACAAAAGTCTCTACTAAACAAATAAAATGAAAAGATGAAACATATAAAGTGAAATCGTTATCATTTAGTTTAGACAAAAGGCCTGCAATGTTCCAATGCAGGAAGGAAATTTTTTTCTTTATATATTGACAATCCTGTTTTGAATAACCTGTGTCTACACTATCTACATGTTCAAATTCACTTTCTTTATGGTCCCCCAACATCTCTGCCCCATCATCCCCACTATTCTGTAAGTGCAATGAACTGTCAATTCTGTCACAGGCATGAAAAGTTGCATGGTTTGCACGAACTGTTTTTGCCGCTACGCTATCCGGTGACAGTTGTCTAGTTCTACCCCCTAGTGAAAAATTGGACCTGGTAGAATGAAAACTAGTAGACTTTATATTTCCTTCTAATACACTGGGCCGGCCACATCCTTATTTTCCCATTACGAGCTTGTCGTTTGCGTCCAGAAAGTACTTTGAACCCTCAACAATGAGATGGTCGAAAACCATCACGGCCTTTTTCCCTTCATCCCTTGCAGCCTTAAGGTATGGACCCAGCTTTTTCCGTGTGTCCCTCACTCTCTTGCTGAAATCCTCCCCCACAAATATCTTTGACCCCTTTAGCTTACCTCTGGCTCTCAGAATCTCCTCTTTGTCCTTATAAAACGTAAGCCTGGCCATAATAGGGGAGTTCTCTTTGGAGGACAAGCGGTGTACTCTATCAAACTGGCATTGGCCAGTGAGTTCCAGTTTGTCCACAAGCATTTCTTTTACAATGTCCTCGCAGTCCTGCCGGGATTCGTTTTCTTCTCGAGGAATTCCATGGATGATGATGTTGTTCCGCTTGGAGCGGTTCTCCAGGTCTTCAGTCCTTCTCTCCAGCGTGTCCACTTTGTTCCTCAGCTCTTCATTCTCCCTCTTCAAGTCTTCATTCGCTCGTCCCAGGGAAGACATCTTCTCTTCCAGCGTTCCAATGTCGGAACTCATGGCTCTGCACACATCTTTCAGCTCTCTGATGTCTTCTTGCATCACTTTGAACTGTGCACTTAGTGTCGCCAGGCTCGGAGAGAGAGAGAGAGAGAGAGAGAGAGAGAGAGAGAGAGAGAGAGAGAGAGAGAGAGAGAGAGAGAGAGAGAGAGAGAGAGAGAGAGAGAGAGAGAGAGAGAGGCAAGATAAAGAAGAGAAACAGAGATAGAATTACAGAGATTGAGACAGTGAGAGACAGACACAAAACACACACACACACACACACACACACACACACACACACACACACACACACACACACACACACACACACACACACACAACAGAGAGAGAGAGAGAGAGAGAGAGAGAGAGAGAGAGAGAGAGGAGAGAGAGAGAGAGAGAGAGAGAGAGAGAGAGAGAGAGAGAGAAATGAAATGAAATGAAATGAAATGAAATGTTTATTCATATAGGCCATGGCCCCTTAGAAGGGGGAATACAAATAAAGCAAGCAAAACATTATATCATGGACTTGTGATGGCATTATGTTACATAAATACTTCTCCTTTTAAATGCTTTATACATGTATATTGCCAGTTGTTTTACAATACACTCATTTGTCGAAGCTAATAACAAAACCAACCTGAATAAACATGGATCTCTATAGTACTTTTGTGGTAAGAACTGCTCTCGTATATCTCTTAACCCAGGACATGAAAGCACAAAATGGATTTCATCTTCTACTGAACATTTACAAATTGGGCATTGAAGATTTGTGGCAAGTGCATTTCTATAGCGATAATAATGTACATTGATGTCTGAAATACCAAATCTGAATCGTGTCATTATACGCTTCAAATAACTATCAATATTCATAGACATATACATTGGCACAATATTTACTTGGCTGAACATTCTATAGTGGTAAAATCTTTCACTATTCTGTACATAACTCTCACAATTTTGCCAGCAACAATCAATCAACCTTTCACGAAACTGTCGAATAAAACCACTAACATCTTCAACTCCTTGATTTAACCACACATAACCAAAACCCAATTCAAATAATTTCATTCTGACATTTGAAGCCCAATTGGTTTTGCCTCTATTATCTAAATCTAACAACATTTTATATGCTTTAAAGGGCAATCTTTCTGCATTCATCTGGGTAATTTTTATCCAATATTTAATGCATCTCACAATAGAAACCAGTGACATGGGGTACCTTGCTGTTTCCATGTACACGAGATCATTTGGCGTCTTGAGTGACACTCTCAAAAACTTTTTCAATGCAAATAAATGTATTTTGTCACAGTGTGTGGCCGCAGGATACATACCCCATATCTCAGCTCCATATTGCAATACAGGTTGAATTTGGGCATCAAATAATTTTAGAAACAGTGAAAGAGAATCGTTATTCAACAATGTTAATTTTTTCATTATACACAACAACGAGAGAGAGAGAGAGAGAGAGAGAGAGAGAGAGAGAGAGAGGAGAGAGAAGAGAGAGAGAGAGAGAGAGAGAGAGAGAGAGAGAGAGAGAGAGAGAGAGAGAGAGAGAACACTGAACACTGAACACTGAAATGGTTTAATGGTACTTTGGCCTTGGACCACAATACACCAGGTGAGGGGGGCAGGGGTGTGAGTGTAATGCAAAATGAAAGCATGGATACATTTCAAACATACTATGGCAGTGAGAAAATGAAAGCATGGATAGATTTTCCACATACTGTGACAATCATAAATCAAACTCTGGATATAATTCCCAACTCCTATAGCAATGAAATACGAAAGCATTGATAAATTCCACACACAAACTATAGCAATAGAAGAAGAAAAGCATGTCTAAATTTCACGCCTATTATAGCAGTGAAAAAAGAGATCTGGGTACATTTCACAAATACTATAACAATGCAATATGAAAGCATTGATAAATTTCACACATACTATAGCGATGAAAAATAAAATCATTAATATATTTCACACAAACTATAGCACAATATTGGGAGCATGAATGAATTTCACATATTCTATGGCAATGAAGACCGAAAGCATTGATAAATTTTACATATACTATAGCAATCAATGTTGAAAGTGTGGATAAATTTCACAGATACTATATGGAAAAAAACAACAACAAACAAACAGACAAACAAAACCCCCCCATACTATAGCAATGTAGAATGATAACATGGATAAAGTTCACACATACTATAGCAATGAAAAATAAAAGCATGAGTAAATTTTACACATACTATAACAATGTAGAATGAAAACATGGACAAAATTCACACCTACTATAGCAATGCAAAATGGGGAAATGGGTAAATCTCACACATACTATACCAATGAAAACTTAAAGCATGAGTACATTTTACACTTACTATAACAATAACATATGAAAACAAGGGAAAATTTCTCACATACTATAGTACTGAAAAATGGAAACACTGCAGTACTGAACTGGTTTAATAGTAGAACACTAAGTGAAAGGGGGGGGGGGAGGTGAAGGAAAGGAAATATCTACACATGTGAAACATTTCAAATACCCCATAGTCAATCATGGATTTTCACTTATATGTACATAAACATCTCCAACTCTCCTTGTGTGAGACTGTCCATGGTAATGTGCCTGCCACTCACTACATTGACAATGACCCAAAATCAGCATGAATCAAGAGGGATTGAGTCCATGACTCATGATGTACATCATCTTTTTCTTCTCCTCAAAACAACCCTATCAAGCCCATGCTCACACAAACCAAACACAAAATCTACACCTTTGGCAGCATCCTTACACAAAACAATCACACTATATCATTTTCATAGTAATCATATGCCAACAATGTCCAGCTCTCAAAATAAAGCTGTACTACAACATCTTCATTAATCCCATGTTTTTTTTGTTTTTTTCCCCTTTCAAAATATAAGCAATGGGGAGGGGAGATAAGTCCAGGGTCAAATTTCATCTTGTACATCCACTTGCTTCCCTTGAGGGAAAAAAAAAAAAAAAAAAAAAAAAAAAAAGGACACATACTAGGCCCTATAGCAATGTAGAATGATAACATGGATAAAATTCACACATACTATAGCAATGAAAAATAAAAGCATGAGTAAATTTTACACATACTATAACAATGTAGAATGAAAACATGGACAAAATTCACACCTACTATAGCAATACAAAGTGGGGAAATGGGGAAATTTCACCCATACTATGGCAATGAAAACTGAAAGCATGAGTACATTTTACACTTACTACAACAATAACATATGAAAACAAGGGAAAATCTCCCACATACTATACTACTGAAAAATGAAAACACTGCAGCACTGAAATGGTTTAATAGTAGTTGGCCTTAGGCTACAAAACACCAGGGGAGGTGAAAGAAATGAAATATCTACACATGTGAAACATTTCAAACACCCCATAGTCAATCATGAATTTACACTTATATGTACATAAACATCTCCAACTCTCCTTGTGTGAGACTGTCCATGGTAATGTGCCTGCCACTCACTACATTGACAATGACCCAAAATCAGCATGAATCAAGAGGGATTGAGTCCATGACTCATGATGTACATCATCTTTTTCTCCTCCTCAAAACAACCCTATCAAACCCATGCTCACACAAACCAAACACAAAATCTACACCTTTGGCAGCATTCTTATACAAAACAATCACATGATATCATTTTCATAGCAATCATATGCCAACAATGTCCAACTCTCAAAATAAAGCTGTACTACAAAATCTTCATTAGTCCACTGATCTTTATAGAAAGTAAAAGCAATGGGGAGGGGAGGTAAGTCCAGGGGGAAATTTCATCTTGTACATCCACTTGCTTCCCTTAAAAAACAAACAAACAAACAAAACAAAACAAAACAAAACAAAACAAAAAACAAAAACAACAACAACAACAACAAACCCACAAAAAAACCCCACAAGTGTGTCGTACCATTGTACTTTGCATGCCAAACACCAAAAGACATGTTCAAGCTGTCTATCATTATAAACCAAGTATCATCTTCCTTCTATTAACTGCATGAAAAACATATCTGGATACATTATGCCTGTGATTTACATTTGATGATTTAAGCAAAACACAAAAAGATGCCTCTGATGACTCCTTCAAAAATTTAACTCTAAGGTCATTGTAAATGCTGCAGTCAAACAAAAAATGGTGTTCATTTTCAACTTGATTATTACAAAAGGCACAATTTCTATTCTGAGCAGATTCACTGTATCTATGAATGTTATTATTAATGGGAAGTACACCAAATCTTAGCTGGGTAACAGCAACACGGAAACAATAAATATCCATGTCATTTACATATTTTTCTCTTTCAAAAATTGTTTTATATGAATTATATAACTGATATCTTTCTCGCTCATGTATAGTTCCATTCCATTCTTGAACAAACCAGTCAACAAGTCTTTGTTTAAATGCTCTCAAAAATATTTTAGCATCTCCTACTCCTTGCTGTAACCAAACAATACCATAACCAGCCTCACACAGAATCTCTCTCACATTTGAAACCCAACAACTTTTACCACATCTGTCCAAATCAAATAACATAATATATGCTCTATAGGGCAATCTTTCATGGTCCATTTGGACTAATTTTAGCCAGTATCTTACACAAGCAACATACGAATTTATGTATAACGGGAATCTTGCTAATTCTCCATAAACCATCTTATTTGGTGTCCTCACTGGGACACCTAAGAATCTTTTACAGGCCATTAAGTGCACTTTTTCAATGTGGTCGAGTCTATTAATGCCCCATACCTCAGATGCATATAACAAAATTGGTTGAATTTTTATGTCAAAAATTTTAAAGAATACACTCGCTGTCATTTCCTTGTATCTGTGAAAAACTCTGTGTATTTGCATAACAGCTTTCTTTCCTTTAACTACTAAATGATCTGTACCCCTTTTAACATTAATCTTAGTGGTAAAATTAAACCCCAAATAAGAATAACTGTTGACTACTTCTATCTGCTTACCATTATAAAACCACTTTTCCTGTTGACCCAAAAACCCTCCTTTCCTAAATACCATGATTTTTGTCTTATCATTGTTTACGCATAATTTCAATTTATCACAACACATATGTAAGATATCTAACTGAGTTTGAAGGCCTCTGGGGGTGGTTGACAGCAAAGCCACATCATCTGCAAACAACAGAATGAGCAGTTCTGCAATATTAGGCAACATCTGAATACCATGTTTGCCCTTTTCCTCAACATCATTAGCTAATTGATTTATGAACATTGAAAATAAAGTAGGGCTCAGAACACAGCCCTGTCTTACTCCAGTTGGACATTCAAACAACTCAGTAAGCTGAGATTTTGAACGAACACATGATAGCAGTGAATTGTACATTGCTGCGAGAGAAGCGAGAAATTTTCCTTTAACACCCTGACTATGTAAGCACTCTATAAGTTTATCATGTTGCACTGAGTCAAAAGCCTTTCTAAAATCTACAAAGGCTACATACAACTTCCTACCTTTTTTTACTTAAACATTTCTGAACTGAAGCATATAGAGTAAAAATGTGATCTACTGTAGAATGCTTTTTCCGAAATCCTGCTTGTTTGTCTGAAATTAAATCGTTAGTTTCTAACCAGGTATATAGTCTAGTGTTTAGGATTGTAGTATAGCACTTAGAAATTATGCTTAATAAAGATACACCTCTATAATTGTCAACATTATCAGGGTCTCCTTTTTTGAAGATTGGAATTATGATATCTTTAGACCACTGTTGAGGATAAATGCCTTGGTTGAATATATTATTAAACAGTTTTGTTAAAAAATTAAGAACAATATTTCCACCAGCTTTCAACATTTCCGCGGAAATGTCATCAATGCCAGATGCTTTTCCTCTCTTAAGCTTAGAAATGGCACGCATAACTTCTTCTTCACGAAAACTTTGATTTAGGTCATGATCAAGTTCTTCTGAAAGCTCATTTTCAATACTGATTTCTTCTGCTACAGTTTTATTACTGTTTTGATACAAGGATTTAAAGTGATTGAACCAGTCATCAAGGCTTATTTTATTATCTATTTTTGGTTTACCACCACATCCCATGTTTCTCAAATGTTTCCAAAACTGTGGTGAATCATTCATTTCTTTTACTAAGTTATCTGTTTGTAATTTTCTGAATGCTTGTTTCTTTGTCTTTAGTAGAGTTCTATATTTTTTCCTTGCTTCTACGTATAATTTTCTATCTTCTTCATTACGAGATTTTCTATACAGGCTTAATTTTTTCCGACTTTCTTTTTTTAAGTTGCAACAGTCTTCATCAAACCATACTGACTTTCTCTTTTTCTTTGCAAAAATCATTTTAAACATACACTGGCTCGAGTCTTTCAGACATTCCACAAACACATCCAAAGCACTATCAACATCTGTATCTAGCTTTTGATTTGCTTCTATCATTCTACACTGGATTTCACTGCTTTGTAACCTTTCAGTAAATTCTCTTTCTTTTTCTTCTTTCCAAATACATTTTTCATGTGCCATGCTTGCATTTTGATTTGTTTGTCCCACATCAAAATTACTAAACTTATTTTCTACTTGTAGAACAACAGGTAAGTGATCTGAGTCTGTTAAGTTTTCAACAACAAGTGATATACAACTCATGGATAGCAATAAATCACAAGAAACTATAAAATAGTCCACTGTACTTGCTCCAGAAGAGGCAATAAAAGTACAGCTATCATCAAACCTCTGTTCATTCAGACCGTTCAAAATAACACATTCAAAAAGATTGCACAAGTCAATCAACTGAGCACCAAAGTTGTTGGTTTGATTATCATGCGATTTTCTGGAAAATATGTGATTTTTTATAGGTATTTCATCAAAGTCAGTAGCATCTCCAGAGAAATACATGTTGTCAGAGGCAGTTCTTGCATTCATGTCACCATTCAACAAAATATGGAAATCATTATACATTTCATTCAGATCCATTATACATTGTTCTATCAATTCGATGCCATAAGCATCCTCCTGCGATTTCCAGTAAGGAGAATCACTGGGAGGTACATAAGAACTAATAAACATAATATCTTTATCTGTACATAATAAATCTTTATCTAATTTCAAAACCACAGTATTTTCAATATTCAATGGAATTAACTGTACATACTCCTCAGCTCCATATTGCAATACAGGTTGAATTTGGGCATCAAATAATATTAGAAACAGTGAAAGAGAATCGTTATTCAACAATGTTAATTTTTTCATTATACACAACAACGAGAGAGAGAGAGAGAGAGAGAGAGAGAGAGAGAGAGAGAGAGAGAGAGAGAGAGAGAGAGAGAGAGAGAGAGAGAGAGAGAGAGAGAGAGACAGACAGACAGACAGACAGACAGACAGACAGACAGACACATAGACAGACAGATGTACAGAGACAGAGTGTGGCTGACGGTGAGAGACAAACAGAAAGAGACAGAGACAGAGACAGAGACAGACAGATCATAATAATCCATGATGACAATCAGCCCTCGTACATGACTTCAGCATTTGTATTCATTAATCTTCCGAGCAGTGTACGAAGTTTTTCCTTATCTTGAGCCCTTTCCTCTCCCTCCCCCTTACCGCTCTCCTCATCCTACCCCACCCCATCATGCCCCTTACTCCCATTTCTCTATATTATTATCTCTTGCCACCCCCTCCCCCCCACCCTCTCTCTCTGTTTCTCTGTCTCTCTCTATGTCTCTGTGTGTGTCTGTCTCTGTCTCTCTGTGTCTCTGTCTCTGTCTGTCTGTCTATCTGTCTGTCTGCCTCTCTCTCTGTCTGTCTGTCTCTCTCTCTCTCTTTCTCTGTCTCTCTGTCTCTCTGTCTCTCTGTCTCTCTGTCTCTCTCTCTCTCTCTCTCTCTCTCTCTCTCTCTCTCTCTCTCTCTCTCTCTCTCTCTCTCTCCAGCATGAAATCCTGTTGAGAGCATTGATAAGGTCTGGCACGTCTGGGGTATTCACTAAAGCTGTGTCAGCAATGTATAAATCTTTGAAAGCGTGTGTGCATGCAAACAACGATGTCACAGACTTTTTTGACTGCCCACAGGGTTTGAGACAGGGCTGCGTAGCTAGTACTACATTTTTCTCAATGATAATTAATGAATTAGCAGACAATTTGTCAGCTGAAGGAAAGCATGGTGTCCAATTGTGCCCTGGACTCAGAGAACTCTTTATCCTCATGTTTGCAGATGACTTAGCATTATTGTCAAGTTCACCATCTGGCCTACAAAATCAACTAAACTGTCTCAGTAAAGCATGCTCTAACCTCAAACTTGAAATAAATTGTGACAAAACAAAAGTAATGGTTTTCAGGAAAGGGGGATATTTAGGAAGACATGAAAGATGGTCTATTGGAGGAGAACAGCTGGAAGTGGTCAATAACTATATGTACCTGGGGTTTAATTTCTCAACCACTATGAGTACATCCCGGAATACACATCTCCTAGCAATCAGAGGTAAACGAGCAACAGCAGATATTACACGGACATTAAAACGAATCGACAGTATGACCAAACAGACATTCTTCAAATTGTTTGATTCTATAGTGCAGCCAACTCTTCTTTACGCCTCTGAAATATGGGGTCTGCTGCATCAGACAAATAATCACGGGCTCTTGCATAACAGCGATTCAACTGAAAAAGTACATTTGCAAGCATGTAAAAAGTTCATGAATGTCCCCGTCCGTACACCCTCTGTCATGGTATACGGCGAGCTGGGGAGGTACCCCCTCATAGTTAATTGCTTCATTAGGTCACTGAAGTTTTGGTTCCGTGTAATAAAAATGGATAGACTTCGCCTCCCTCATCAGGCTTACCAATTGCTATTTAATCTGGACAATCAAGGCAAAAGTAACTGGGTATCAAAAGTTAGAACACTTTTGGAAACATTAGGTTTTAATTTTGTATGGTTAAACCAAGGAGTTGAGAATGAATCAATGTTCTTGTCTGCTTTTAAGCAAAGAGTGATAGATAGAGTACATCAAGAGTGGTTTGCGGACATAAGGGACAGCGAGCGTTGTAATCTATACAAGTCATTCAAACCTGTCCTCTCAACAGAGAGCTATTTCTCGGAAGTGACTATAAAAGTCTTTAGAGACTCTCTGGTTCGGTTCAGACTGGGTGTCAGTGACATCAACACTCACAGAAACCGTTTTAATCGCAATGTTAACCCAGGCATGAATGACTGTCCCTTCTGCCCGGATATCACAGAAGATGAAAAACACCTTTTGTTTCACTGCCGTAAATACAGCAATATTCGTCCAGATGTTTTTAAGACGGTACCCCCACATTTTGAAGACCAGAGCTTGCTGGATGTTTTGTCGTGCAGAAAGGCCCAGACCACACGACAGTTGGCTTGGTTCTTACACAAATGTTTTGAGATCAGAAAAAATGGATAAGATGCCCATCATGCTTGCAGACGGATGCTAAAGAAAATGTTCGTAACCAAACTAACAATGCTTTTTCTATTATGCTATTAACCGATAACATGAATCTCTTGAAAAAACAAACCTCTGTGCTTCTATATATTGTTTTCAACGGAACATTTTTGTTTCTTATGTTTGCAATGTTGCTCACCTTGTGATGGAGGCCATCGTGCCAAAAGTCAATTAAAAGTTCGAGTTCGAGTTCGAGTTCGAGTTCGAGTTCTCTCTCTCTCTCTGTCTCTGTCTCTGTCTCTGCCTGTCTGTCTGCCTGTCTGTCTCTCTCTGTATCTCTCTGTCTCTCTGTTCTGTCTCTCGTCTGTCTCTGTCTGTCTGTTCGTCTGTCTCTTCTCTCTCTCTCTCTCTTCTCTCTCTCTCTCTCTCTCTCTCTCTCCTCTCTCTCTCTCTCTCTCTCTCTCTCTCCTCTCTCTCTCTCTCTTTCTCTCTCTTAACTTCATAGCTCCCGCTATCTTAAAATCCATTCTGAACTGAAATCTCTCCAACATTGCAAAAGTTTTACAACGATTTGCTCTCCAGAAATGTTAAATGCCGTAAAGGTGACTCGTGTGGCTAGATACGTAGGAAATAAAAGTGTATATCTTTGCACACAAGTGTGTGCGCACACGCATACACAGACATACACACACACACACACACACACACACACACTCACATCACAACACACATAAATGCGCACGCGCACGCACGCACGACACACACACTCACACACACACACACACACACACACACACACACACACACACACACACACACACACACACACACACACACACACACACACACACACACACAAATGGATGTGCATTTGAATATAGACAGATAATCTGCTCAAGTGATCCGTATGAGAACAGATATGTAACATAGGTGTATATTATTATATGTGGATGCTGTGAGTGTACCTACGTAAGTACATACGCGCGCATATATGAAATCCTGTATGTATGTACGCAGGCATGTATGAAGGTATACACATACGTACACATGCGTGTATGCATTTAGAAAAGTAGGTAGGTAGGTAGGTAGGAAGGTAGATAGACAAATAGGTAGGTAGAAGGTTTATGTGTGAATTGGTGGATGGTGGATGCGCGGCTAGATTGAGAGATGGATGGATGGATGGATGGATGGATGGATGGATGGATGGATGGATGGATGGATGGATGGATGGATGGATGGATGGATGGATGGATGGGCATGCACTCTTATAAACACACACACACACACACACACACATACTGCTACAAACACTGCTACAACAACACACACCACACACACAACACACACACACACACACACACACACACACACACCACAACACACTGCTACACACACACACTGCTACACACACACACACACACACACACACACACACACACACACACCACACACACACACACACACACACACACACTGCTCTCACGCACTCATACAGAAGACACATAAAAAAAAGATGTAAACTCAAGCTAAGTGTATAAAACTTTATTTGCTTTGCAACAACAGCAAGGGCAATAACTAAAAACATATAAAAAGGTATAAACAGAGCCTGAGAAGAAGACATAAGAAGAGATAGGGCGAATGGGATTGACAGATAGACGGAGGGACAGCTAAACAGAGAACCAGACCTTAAACACCGATTATAAAAAAGACGGGAGTGAATAAGGGATGGATTAAGAGTAAAGATACAGATCGGTTAAAAGTGGGAATCATAAACCCGATTCCTGTGCTGTTTGAATAAAGTATAAACTTTGCCATTGTGCATGTAACATTTTACATAGAGTATAAATCATTTCCTAGAACTTTTCAACTGACTTCACGAAACGTAAAAAAACAAACAATGCCACCCATTTTGTAACAAATGATATAGGCTCAACCTACCCCTGTGTTTAAATTCTATAAAAAAAAAAAAAAAAAAAAAACCCAGCCTTCTATGATTAGAGTCTAATTTAGTGTACACTAATCAAAACCAAAAGAGGAGACAATAGCAATAGGCACTATCTCATACCAGCTTACGTATCAGATGTATATAAAGTATTGCACGATTTATCCTTTAAAAAGATCTTTTTTGTCAAGTTAAAAGGAACTTTTTTCTCCGATTGTCAATTTTTGTATATAACAAAGAGCTGAAATAACGGTCAAATAACAATCCACTTTGGTAATCTCTTCTTTGCAAGCCAGGCATTGAAAGTCAGCTCAACTCTGTCTGTTAGTAGTTCAGCCCAGAAGTTTACAAGTCTAGCAATGACATATATTCCATTTCTTTGTTCGCAAACGTCTCTACACACGCCATGTTTTCGTCCTTTGGCTTGCACGTATCCCTTGCACATGTGCATCAGGTTCATTGATTTCCTCGGTATTTTATAGACTACAAACCTCTGCAGAGGGCTACATTTCCTTAGCAAATTCAAGCAAACAGCTTTAAAAGTAAATGTATAAAACATTAATTGTGCCGTACAATAACAAACACAGTGTTTGCACTCCTTCCCAAAAGTTATTGAATTAGACTTAGACACGCTTACAAGCAAAGCTAATCGGATTGTTTACAAAGTACATAATTATGGCAGTTATGACTATTAAGTGCGAGTACTTGAAAATAAAAAAAAATAAAAAAATGTCTGGCGACTACCAGTAAAGCTTGCATTCGTTCAGATTGCCCCAGTTTTGGCCAGGAAAGAAACTAAGCCAACACTGACAACAGGGACTTTTGCCTTACAAAGGATACTCCAGGAGGGAGGTGTATTTCGTGTTGTCGTCCTCGAAGTTGGCATTGAGCACAGCCATCATCTCCTTTCCTCGGTAAGCCGCCAAGCCCTTGACCTCTCCCCTCCAGACTCCGCTGGGGTCTTTGGTGAAGTGGAACCACTCCTTGTCGATGGTCACCGCCACCTTCTGGGCCTTGGGAATGCAGACCTCGAAGGCGGCAGAGTCCCCTTCGCCCAGGTGGTAGGGCTTGGTCATGGTGCAGCAGCCCTTAATCCACTGCGCGAACTGCTTGGGGAAAGAATGCATGACGGCTGGGGGTGGAGCCGTGCTGTGGAGGACATCAACAACAGATCGGGGTCAGGGGGGTGTCAGCAGTTTGGCACGTTTCAGTTTATTCGGTAAGGACACTGTGACATGCATAAACAACAAAAGAAAGATGTAAAAAATATATATATATAAACTAACAAAAGAAAGATGTTAAAAAAAAGATGTAAAAAAAAAAACCTATGGGGTCGTTGGGGGAACAAAGTGCCCGAGAACTCAACTCCTCTAGGGGGGGGGGGGGGGGGTCAGCATCTGAAAGGTGGCATCTATCTATCTGCTCTACCTCTCTGCTTTATGCAACCTTTTTTTCCCTGAAGAGGGCAGAAATTCATTCACAGCTGGGTGAACTGCAGGACTGTCTTGAAGCCAAGGCTCACGAACGGTTCTCCATCTGTGAGACAACTACGCTCAGTGCTAACTGACTTTAGGTTGGATAAAACATAGGCTCTGACCACTGAGCTGTTACACCAGTGCCCAAACAAAAATATAGCAGGTTCATGATATCGAAATATATTACGTAATTGTTACTCTTTTGTATCGGTGTATATGTTGATCATCAGCCAAAACTATGGTCACTGAAAATGTGCCCTGAAACTGGATTTAATGTGGATGCCATGCTATGAATGTAATGTGTGCGTGTGTGTGTGTGTGTGTGTGTGTGTGTGTGTGTGTGTGTGTGTGTGTGTGTGTGTGTGTGTGTGTGTGTGTGTGTGTGTGTGTGTGTGTGTAATATAAAATGTGTGGGCAAATTTGTTAGTGTGTGATTAACACGTAGCAATATATGTTAGTAAGCGACTCACATGTCAAGTCAGTTGTTTTTTCATTTGGTGTATGGAATAGGACAGAAGAAGCTCAGCGATAGAATTTTTCCATCTGCTTCTTCCATGCATTTTCTCACCATCAGAACCTGAGCCAGAACCTAAAGTCACAGCAGAATGATTCGACTTAGGTACCTGAAGAACGAGCTCACTTGTGGATCAGATAGTTGTAGACGTTGGGGAGGCTCTTGTTGCTTTTAGTGCCCGGGACAGCGTAGAGCTGCAGCTTGAAGTATCCTTCAGTGGGCATGAGGACGATCAGGGTCAAGGTCTGGCTGTCCCGCTCCCTCTGCGTGAAGATCTGTTCTTTGAAGCAGTTTTCCGTTCGGCAGCAAGTCATATCGGCCGTCACCTGGTCACGGGACACCAGCCAGCATCAGGATTGAGCACAATATTGCGCTCGCAATTTGACTGACGACCCGAGGGTTCGATTCCCGTTCGTGGGGATATTTTCCCCCTGGAGTTAACATCAGTGCTGACTCCACTCTCCCCAAGAGTCCTTCTTCGGATGAGACTGTAAACCGAGGCCCCGTGTGCCAACAAATGCAGAACATCTCGCGCACACGTTAAAATCCTGTTCCGATTAGGCCATTGTGTGCCGGTGGAAACAGATGACAAGATTTACAAAACTGCATATACACGGGGGCTGGGTGTAAAAAAAAAAGCACATGAGTGCTTATTCCATTATCTTCGATATAAAAGAATAAGTAAACAAACGAATAAATAAATAAATAGTGCTGTGCACAGACCGCTCTGTTTTAGCATCAGTAATACTGGCTGTACTGATTTTTTTGTCTTATCATCCATTAATGAATATGTAATGTATTGATTTCTAGAATTGTCTAAGAAATTATGGTCATCGCTTTTCATGTGATTTTTGAAGGATTGTCAAGACACAGTCCATGGCGGGTTATGTCATCACTGAGAAGAACATTTTCGTTTTAACGTTTTAAAAATAGGAAGTTGAGATACAAGCCAATAAACAGAGTGCATAGTTTGTGTATGAACCAAGTTAAAGAACAAAACAAAATCGAGAGTGTGTAATTTGTGTATGAACCCAGCAACAGACTATCCAACAACAAGCAAACTAACCACAAACTACCAGCAAACAGACTACCTAACCACAAACTACCAGCTAACAGACTACCTAACCACAAACTACCAGCAAACAGACTACCTAACCACAAACTACCAGCAAACAGACTACCTAACCACAAACTACCAGCTAACAGACTACCTAACCACAAACTACCCAACAACAAACTACCAGCAAACAGACTACCTAACCACAAACTACCAGCTAACAGACTACCTAACCACAAACTACCAGCTAACAGACTACCTAACCACAAACTACCAGCTAACACAGACTACCTAACCACAAACTACCAGCTAACAGACTACCTAATCACAAACTACCAGCTAACAGACTACCTAACCACAAACTACCCCCACAACAAACTACCAGCTAACAGACTACCTAATCACAAACTACCAGCTAACAGACTACCTAACCACAAACTACCAGCTAACAGACTACTAAC
>JASPKP010000140.1:30000-35000 GCA_030674155.1 Stramonita haemastoma
AGATGGGGATTACTTTAGAACATTTGAAGGCATTGGGGAAATAGTTCTTATCAAGGCAGAGGTTATATATATATGTTAGGGTGTCTGTGATAACTGGAGCTGATAATTTTAGTATACTGCTGTCTATTCCATCTAGACCACGCGTTCTTGATTGTTTGAGGTGAGTCAGATAGTTGTAGACCTCTGAGACAGACATGAAAGGTATGTGAAGTTTTGAAGGAATATGCTTTTCTTGGCAGTATTGTTTTAATTCATTAAGATCATTGGACTCTGAGTTATCATTGCTAATTAGGTTGGGAGAAACATTGATGAAGTGGTTGTTAAGCTTTTCAGCGGAGATGTCTTTGATTACATTTGATTTAGGAGTTGATTGATTGTTTGTTATTTGATTTATTGCTCGCCATACAGTCTTTGAATTTTGTTTGGAAGATAGTAGGTCTTGAAAATATTTCTTTTTTTCACGCCGTTTTTGTGAGATTATGGCGTTTCTTAATTTTTTTGACTCATCATAATATTTGTGTTCTTTTAGAAGGTCTCTAAGATAACATGCTTCCTCTAGTTCCTTTGTGAGCCAAGGCGGTTTGGGGTTGTGTTTGATCCTAATGGTTTTAAATGGAGAATGTTTGTTATAGATTTCAGTGAACGTTTTTATCCAAAACTCAATGGCTAAGTCTGGATCAGTAATATTGAAGGTTTCTGAGAGTGTGGAGTTGCATAAGTCTATGAGAAAAAGCTGTTCATTAAACTTTGCAAAGGAACGATAGGTTATAGTTTTATGGCCAGGTTTGGGAATTTTAGTTCCTTTTTTTGACCATGTGGCACAGACTGGGTAGTGATCGCTGCAGTTGTAGACAGGGACACAAGTTTCTATGATGTTTTCTGGGTTTGATACATAGATGTGGTCAATTAATGTGTTTGAATTTGATGTGACTCTTGTGGGAGATTTAACTAATTGGTGAAGATTGAGTGAATTCATAACTTGGGTCCATTGATTATGTACTTTTGTTAGGTCTATATTAAAATCGCCCAGTAAGATTATTTCCCGAGATTCAAGTAGGACTTCGTTTATCATGGAGTCAAATTTGCTAGAGAGAGAGAGAGAGAGAGAGAGAGAGAGAGAGAGAGAGAGAGAGAGAGAGAGAGAGAGAGAGAGAGAGAGAGAGAGAGAGAGAGACAGACAGACAGACACACACACACACACACAGACACACAGACACACAGACACACAGACACACAGACAGAGACAGAGAGAGAGAAAAACAGACAGACAGACAGACAAACAGACAGATAGTCGAAATTTATTCAGATATAGGCCAAAGCCCTTTTTTTCTGAAAGGAGGGTGGGTGAGTATTATACCCCTTATAATATACAACCTAACGTACCAACAAGTTGATAAAAAAAGAGGAATATACAATTCAAACTTCACAGCAATCCACGCATATTTTGTTTTAATTCAGCCCATGTTGTTTAAAAGAGAGAGAGAGAGAGAGAGAGAGAGAGAGAGAGAGAGAGAGAGAGAGAGAGAGAGAGAGAGAGAGAGAGAGAGAGAGAGAGAGAGACAGACAGACAGACAGACAGACAGACAGACAGACAGACAGACAGACAGACAGACAGAGATCAAAAACAGGGGCAATTTCTGTAACCAGTAAATAATCCCACCTCTCAGCAGTTTCTGAAAATAGCAGGCTGCGGCCTATAAATAGCTTGTAGGGTGTCTTTTAAAAGCTAAATCGTCACTACGGATCAGAGCGTCGACGTCAGAACTTATTTCAGGATTGATGAGGCGTTGAGGGGGTGATGCACTGTTCCCAAAGCAGTCATTCTATATTGGGTGAACAGGGTTGTATATATATCTTTTTAAAAAAAAAATTCTCACTAGTTGACTAAAGACTTTAAAGAAGTATGTTTTAAAAGCAGAGAGAGAGGGGGTAGAGAGAGAGAGAGAGAGAGAGAGAGAGAGAGAGAGAGAGAGAGAGAGAGAGAGAGAGAGAGAGAGAGAGAGAGAGAGAGAGAGAGAGTCAGACAGACAGACAGAGTCAGACAGAGACAGAGAGACACAGAGAGCCAGAGAGAGAGAGAGAGAGAGGAGAGAGAGAGAGAGAGAGAGAGAGAGAGAGAGAGAGAGAGAGAGAGAGAGAGAGAGAGAGAGAGAGCCATAGAGACAGCCAGAGAGAGAGAGAGAGGGGGGGGGCGGCAAAGTGAAAGTCAAAAACACTTTACTCATCCCATGAAGGGCCATTACAATACTGGTGGGCACATTGATAGGAATCATAGTCAAAAGACATAAGATAGCTACATTTCATATTTGTTCAAACATTGTAAGATAACTTCAAATAAAAAAAATATCACAGACATTCTCACAGGCAGGCAACAGAACACGAAGGCGCGAGCACGGGCATACGCGGACACACACACACACACACACACACACAACACACACACACACACACACACACACACACAACACACACACACACACACACACACACACACACACAGATATAGATATATATATGTATACACAGAGAGAGAGAGAGAGAGAGAGAGAGAGAGAGAGAGAGAGAGAGAGAGAGAGAGAGAGAGAGAGAGAGAGATCTGTGTGTGTATGAGAGAGAGACACACACACAGAGAGAGACAGAGAGAGAGAATACGAATAAGTGAATGAATAAATGAATGAATAATCTTTATTTTTCTAGGGTTACAGAGTAAGTATTACATACTTTTTTTCACCCAGCCCTTGCCCTGACCAGGAAATACAGCTAAGAAAAAATCTGTTTAAAAAAGGGAAAAAAAATAAGATAAGGGTAATAGCAACCCCCTACCCCCACAAACCAGAGAGAGAATGAATGAATGAATGAATGAATGAATGAATGAATGAATGAATGAATGAATGAATGAATGAATGCACAACGATAAGGACCTTAGACCAAGCCTATCTTAGACCAAGCCCAGTCTCACAAATCTATCAGTGCAAAATATGCGTGCATCATCACAAGAAAGAAAGAGAGAGACAACAAAAACAACAAAACAATGTACAGGCCATTAAGCTTGCAATACGAAGAAATGAATCATAAGAAACCACGAAAGTTTGACATCGAAACAGTGGCAAACACCTGCAAAGTTTTGTTCATTACATATTGCTAGTGATTGTCACATTAAGTCATACACAAAAAGGGCAGTGTGCCGGTTTCTGTGAGTAAGGCCACTGTTGTCCCCTCAGGTAGAAAGGGATGAGATTGTGAAGTAACTGCAAATTCCCTAGTGCACATTCCTGTAGGGGACGGGATAGCCCAGTGGTCAGAGCGCTGGCTTTCCCCCAGCCAAAGTTAAGCAGCGTTGAGCGTGGTTACCATTGGATGGGTGACCATTAGTGCGCCTTGGCTTCAGTACAGTCCCCCCCCCCCCCAGTTCCTCCAGCTGTAAATGGGTACCTACCCTCTTTAGGGTCAGGGAAGGTAAAGCAGCGAGGGAGAGGAGATGGGCACCGCCCTCAACATGAAGTTCCCTAGAGAAGCTGAGGTCTCTGATGCCTCGCTCCCCTACGACCACACAGGTTATGGGACACTTTTACCTTTTTCCATTCCTGCCTATCAGGGTGTGTTGTTTTGCTGGCTCATTTCTCCTTCTGATAGCCTGCTTCCTTTTGTGCCTTACTTTCTGTACCGAAATATGTAGCTATTTTGATCCTCTCTGTTTATGAAGGAAAACTCTAATACTAGATCATGAGACTCACGCAGTATCATATCGGTACACACTGTGGTGTGGATAAATAATAAACATTCTAAATAACCTGTTCCTATTTCTGTCTTTTAGTCATCTCTGCAAAGATCTTTTTTGTTTCTAGTTCTAACCTAATTTCTCACAATGCTTGAATCGAATCCATTAACTGAAGTTTCAGTCACATGCTCTGAAAACTGTTTTCAGGTCCCTTCCAGGAAGGGATTCAGTGACATCACTTTTACTTTTCATAAAGGGCCGTCATCATCATGTACATGCAATACAACTGACACATTGCTGTCATGCTGTTCTGCCTCTATTGTTGAAACATTACTACGTCATTGTGTGAAGGCCATCATGTGCGGTAGGGGGGGGATGACAAAATTATAATTAAAAAAAAAACAGCATGTACATAGGTGTGTGCTTAGACATCATCCCTGAGGAAAAATCAGGGAGTTGGAGTTCCGG
This sequence comes from Stramonita haemastoma, assembly GCA_030674155.1. NCBI lineage: Eukaryota > Metazoa > Mollusca > Gastropoda > Neogastropoda > Muricidae > Stramonita > Stramonita haemastoma. Next base: position 34,187 of record JASPKP010000140.1, read on the forward strand.
GGCTGTTCGGGGCTGTATATTGCAGTGTTCTACTGGCTCCTGCAACGGTACTGGAACCATTCCTATCGGTCATTGCCTTTCCAATGGATCATTCCAGTGGCGTGGAGAGGGGGGCTCTGCTGCATGGGTAACAGTTTGCCCTCCATACTTACTTACCCAGGTTTTGCACTCTAAAGACTAGAGCGCAACTCCATAGTCTTCCGAGACTGATGGGTGCCTACTACTACTACTAGGTCAAGTTTGTTCTGCCTGTAAACTGTTTCAGGCAGTTTGTAAATTTGGTGACTCCTTCACACTAGAATCCCCCCAAAACCCATGACTTGTTTGTTTTTGCTTCCTTGCTCTCTCTTGATCAAGCTGAACTTGTCTTGAAGGTTTTCTTGCTTAAAAACTGAATTGGGGAACTTTGATTCAGTTTGCTTTTGCTCTTGCTTCTTAGCTCTCTCTTGATGAAGCTGAACTTGCCTGGGTGGTTTTCTTGCTTAAAATACTGAATTAGGGAACCTTGATTTAATACAGGATCCGCAATACTTTTGTTATTGGTTGGGGGCTAGTATGCTTCAGTTTCAAAACAAAAAACAAGGGACTCCCCTCACCTATTACCTTTCAACTCCTCGCAGTCTTGTCTGTCAGCAGGGTATTCAGGCGGTCTTGATGCTGCTGGGAGTTCAGTGACTGGCATATTAATCGTATAACGGAAATATTTAGCGCAGCTTTCTTCAAACTATTGCTGATGTTTCGCTCATCTGTCGTGAAAGAGAGAGAGAGAGAGGAGAGAGAGAGAGAGAGAGAGAGAGGAGAGAGAGGAGAGAGA
>JASPKP010000140.1:50000-55000 GCA_030674155.1 Stramonita haemastoma
CTTTTCTTCTTAACATGTTTTTATATTCTCTTTTAGCTTTACAATAATCCACTCTGTCCGTATTACATAGTGTTCTACAAAATTTTGAAAGCAGTTTTCTGACTTGTTTTCTTGTAAATTTACATTCACTGTCGAACCAGTCTTTGGTTTTTCTATTATTAGTTCTTTTGTTGTCATAGATTCTTTCCTTCATACATGTAGCTTGCTGTAGTATGCACATATTAAATAAAGACACAGCACTATTTATATCTACATCAATCACATCTGTTGCACGATTAAATGCTTCCTGACATTCTTGACTATTCATTGAATCCATAAACTCAAGCGCATGTTCTGATTTCCATGTGTATCTTTCGATAACTGATTTTTCCTTATTATTCTCAAAGTCATGAACATTAACACTTGATGTCTCGATGTATAACTCAACCGGTAAATGATCTGACTCTGATCTTTCAACTACATGCATAATGCTAGTTCCATGAAACATTGAAAAAGATTCTTCACAAACCAAAAAATAATCATTCACGCTGCAACCACTCTCTGCAATGTACGTAAAATGACCATTTTTATCGCCCTCACACACACCATTTAACATACATAAATCGAGTGATGTACACAAATTCAACAGTTTTTTACCATTGTTATTAAGTATTTTGTCTTGTGATTGTCGTTGTACTTCACTGTATGTTTTGTAGTTTGCTGTCAAATTGTTAAGACAATCATCCATCACTGGCATATGGTCACTTGTTCTGCTGTTTAAATCCCCACACACTAAGACATACACACCATTTTCATTGTTCAGCATATTAACAACAACAATTTCTTCCAACATGTCTAAGTCACTGTCTAAATTACTTGATACATAATACGGGGAGTTCTCTGGAGGTATGTAACAGCATATGTAAAGAATATTTTGAATATTTATCTATCCTATGTAGACCATGAGAACATTCTTTCATCTAGACACCTCCAAGACGGTTTGCACCCTACAGAGCAGGGAGTAGTCTGTGGCCAGGAACCTGGGCGACATCTGCAACGCCTTACTGGGAACAGCCGCGAAGGCAGAGAGGGGAAGTCGCGCTTCCAACGCTAGACAAGGCTACCAGTTCCCAGACCCCGCCACCTCCTGCCACCTCCTGGCTTCTGTCCTCTGCATCGGCCATGGCTTCCTGGTCCTTAGCTCTTTTGTTCAATGTTGGACTGCATCCTGTTTTAGTCATTTCTAACTTGTTAGAAAAATTGTAGTTAAAATCATAAAAATGTTCAATATTAGTATTTTAGTCACATAATGAAGAAAAACGAACACAGAAAAACTGAATTATCTGAAGGAGTAAAGATTCTTCAGTGGAATTCTAGGAGCATTGCAACAAACATTTTAAGTTTTGAACATTTTTTAAGTTGTCACTTTTATTCTATACTAGTCCTGCAGTCTTTGAATGTTTGTAAAAATAAAATGCCCAAATTAGAGCATTTTTATTACCCGCCATTATGTAGCATTGATGATGTTTCTAAAAAGGTAAAAACAGCCATATATATAAGGCAGGGTTTAGATTATCAAAAGTTAGCTTTGTGGCCAATACCTCCAGATGTCAAGGATATTTACTGTACTGGTGTGTCTGTCAAAATTAACAAAACAGTAGTATTTAATGTTTTATCTGTATATCTTCCCCAAGGTCCAAAACTTGATAATACTGACTGGCTTAAAAACGTAGATTTTACAAAGAATAAATGGGTGATATTGGGGGATTTTAATGCGCATGCCCCGTTTTGGGATTCGGAATGTACAATTGTCACCAATAATCGTATTGTGGAAAATATTATTGATTCTAAATTATGTCTTTTAAATGATGGCAGGATAACTAGAACACCTGATATTTACTATCACAAGCCTAGTGCCATCGACTTATCATTGATTTCCCCTTCTTTAGCACTCGATTGCAAATGGGATGTTAATGAAGATTGTCTTGGTAGTGACCATTTTCCTATTTCTATATCATTTAGTAAAAAAATTATCCTAGATTTACCGAAATTTGAAGACAAAATTCCAAAGTATTTGTTTAAATTGGCAAACTGGGAGTCATTCCGAATACACCTTGACCTTTATGATTTATCAAGTGTGGAAAACGATGACGTAAATATTTTCTACAGCCTTTTTACGAAAGCTGTTACGTCAGCTGCTGAGCTCTCTATTCCAAAGCGTAAAAATCAATGCAGTGGGAAGCATAAAGGCAATATATGGTGGACAAAAGAATGTGAAGAGGCAGTCCATTATAAAAAAGAGAAATACAAAATATGGTTTAAAGACAGAACTGAAGAAAATCTTATCAATAGTAAAAGAGCTAAGCAGCTATGCAAGAAAACAATTGCAAAAGCAAAAAAGACATATTGGACAGAATTTTGCCTAAAGGAAGTATCAGAATCAAAAGATATGCAAAAGGTTTGGAAGAAAATCAATAAAATGAAAAATGGATTTCACTTACCAGCTTATCCAATAAAGTTAGACAACAATAGTTTCCCAAGCACAGCAGAAAAAGCAGAAGCCTTTAATACAATGTTTTCTGAAAATAGTTTAACTTCAGAACTGTCTCCTGATATCAGACGTAAAAGACAAGAGGAAGCTGAACTATTGAACATGGCAGAACCTCCAGTAGATAATCTGCATTATCTGAATTCTGAAATTCAATACAATGAATTTATTGAAGTCCTTGAATCCTTTAGAAATAACAGGTCGGCAGTTGGTATTGATTGCTTGTCTTATCAAATGTTAATTAATTTGCCCGAGAGTTGGAAAAAAGTACTATTTTCATTTCTCCAAAAATGTTGGATAAATGGCACTCTTCCTAATGTCTGGAAGCAGTCGATTGTAGTCCCAGTTCTTAAAAGCGGCAAATCTCAATCAGCATTAAGCAGCTACAGACCAATTGCCCTCACTTCTCATGTTGGAAAAGTACTTGAAAAAATAGTTCAAAAACGTCTATGGCATTATTGTGAAAAAAACAATATAATTCCTATAAACCAGGCTGGTTTTCGAAAAGGGAGATGTACAACTGATCACTTAGTAAAGTTAACCCATGATATTAAAAAGCAGTTTTCCAAACGAAAGAGTACACTAGCTACTTTTTTTGATGTAAGGAAAGCATACGACAGGGTTTGGCATACGAGGTTATTATACAAATTGAAAAGTATCGGCGTTAGTGGCATGATGTTTCAATACTTAAAGGATTTTCTATCTGAAAGATCAATCTGTACCAAAGTGAATGGTGTGTATTCAGATTTTAAATCTGTTGATATGGGGATACCACAGGGAGCAATTCTGGCACCAATATTATTCTCTATTTTAATTCATGATCTTCCACAGGCGTTGTCAAAAAATACGACTATTGTTCAATATGCAGATGACATTGCCATGTGGATCAACACTTCTCTTAAAAAGAATACGAAAAGTAGAGTGATAAAATGTGTTCAAAAGATTTACCAGGTTGAACTGAATAATCTTAGTAATTACATGAAAGAGAATGGATTGGAATTATCTGGAGAAAAAACTTGTCTAGTTCTTTTTAACAATGGGAAAAAACCCCAAACACTACCGTCATTAACACTTGATGGGGCCACACTTCAATACAAACAAGACGCCAAATTCTTGGGAGTCCATTTAACTAGCAAGTTAAACTGGAAAATGCATATTGAAAACTTGATTTTGAAAGCCAGGAAACGATTAAATTTCTTAAAGATTGTGAGTGCTCAGCCGTGGAGTCAGGATACAAAAACACTTATGCACCTTGCTGTTTCTTTAATTCGGTCTAAACTCATTTCTGGTCAAGAAGTGTATTTTTCTGCTCCATATTATCTCTTAAAAAAGCTGCAAAGTGTGGATAGCAAAGCAATCAAAATAGCCTTAGGAGTGCCGATTCATGCCAGTACACTAAAAACTTATACAGAAGCTCATTTACTTCCACTTTCTGAGCAAAGAATGTTATCTGTCTCTAAATATGTCATTCGAAGTCTTGCTATTTCAAATTCTGTTCACGATGAAATATTTATTGATCAAAAGGATTATCCAAAAAGAGCTAGGAACATCTCTTTTTTGCAGCCCATAAGAAATTATACTGAAGACCTTATGAAGGAAAATAATATCGATATATCAAACGTCCCAGTTTTACCAGTAGTTTCCCCAGATTCCACCATGGGAACATAAATATGCAAATTTTGATATTGACTACACAGAAGCAAAAAAGTACACTAATCAAAACCTACTCAAAATTGAGGTTCAAAATCATATAAATTGTCAGTATTTAAACCACTTGAAAGTATACACGGACGGATCTGTATTAGAATCGGGCATGTGCAGGGCTGCATTCGTTATACCCGACTTAAAAGTAAAAAGATCTTTCTGTATTGGAAAAGGTTTTACAATATTCACTTCTGAATTGTTCGCAATTTTTATGGCACTAAATTATCTTTCAAATATTTCTCTTGCGATTTACAATGTCGTTTTTTGTGTTGATTCAAAATCAGTGTTACTGGCTTTAAAACATTGGGACTCTAAACTGAGAAATGATGTTATTTTTTAAATCAAGTTCCTTGTGCATTCTCTTGTTTCTAAAGGTATTGGGATAAAATTTTGCTGGGTACCATCACATTGCGGTCTTTACTGGAACGAATTGGCAGATTCTCTGGCAAAACGCGGTGCTTCAGAATGTACAAGTGACATAATGATTAATAGTATAGATCTACGTTTATCTTCATTTGAGATTATTTCAATTCTTGCAAACTCTATTTATTCAAAGTTTTTTAGATTTCACTTAAATCGTTTATGTTGCCCACGAAATATAGAAATTATAATTCATAAATTACGTCTAAATGCTTGGAAAACTAAATATTTAAAAAATGTTTTCTGCACTTGTTCTGCTATTATATCAGTCCATCATATATTGTTTGATTGCCCCGTGCTTAATGCCTCGTATAAAAGCAAAGGGATAGATTTAAGAAAAAAATATGGA
>JASPKP010000140.1:60000-70000 GCA_030674155.1 Stramonita haemastoma
CAAAAACAACAATGCCACCCATTTTGTAACAAATGATATAGGCTCAATCTACCGAGCCCTGTGTTTAAATTCTAAAAAAAAAAAAAAAAAAAAAAAAAAAAAAAAAAACCCAGCCTTCTATGATTAGAGTCTAATTTAGTGTACACTAATCAAAACCAAAAGAGGAGACAATAGCAATCGGCACTATCTCATACCAGCTTACGTATCAGATGTATAAAAAGTATTGCACGAGTTACCCTTTAAAAAGATCTTTTTTGTCAAGTTAAAAGGAGCTTTTTTCTCCGATTGTCAATTTTTGTATAAAACAAAGTGCTGAAATAACTGTCAAATAACAATCCACTTTGGTAATCTCTTCTTTGCAAGCCAGGCATTGAAAGTCAGCTCAACTCTGTTAGTAGTTCAGCCCAGAAGTTTACAAGTCTAGCAATGACATATATTCCATTTCTTTGTTCGCAAACGTCTCTACACACGCCATGTTTTCGTCCTTTGGCTTGCACGTATCCCTTGCACATGTGCATCAGGTTCATTGATTTCCTCGGTATTTTATAGACTTCAAACCTCTGCAGAGGGCTACATTCCCTTAGCAAATTCAAGCAAACAGCTTTAAAAGTAAATGTATAAAACATTAATTGTGCCGTACAATAACAAACACAGTGTTTGCACTCCTTCCCAAAAGTTATTGAATTAGACTTAGACACGCTTACAAGCAAAGCTAATCAGATTGTTTACGAAGTACATAATTATGGCAGGTATGACTTTTAAGTGCGAGTACTTGAAAATAAAAAACCAAAAATGTCTGGCGACTACCAGTAAAGCTTGCATTCGTTCAGGCTGCCCCAGTTTTGGCCAGGAAAGAAACTAAACCAACACTGACAACAGGGACTTTTGCCTTACAAGGAGTACTCCAGGAGGGAGGTGTATTTCGTGCTGTCGTCCACGAAGTTGGCGTTGAGCACAGCCTTCATCCCCTTTCCTCGGCAAGCCGCCAAGCCCTTGACCTCTCCCCTCCACACTCCGCTGGGGTCTTTGGTGAAGTGGAACCACTCCTTGTCGATGGTCACCGCCACGCTCCGCGCCTTGGGAACGCCCACCTCGAAGGCGGCAGAGTCCCCCTCGTTCAGGTGGTAGGGCTTGGTCAGGGTGCAGCCCTCTTTCCACTGCGCGAACTGCTTGGGGAAAGACTGCAAGGCGGCTGGGGGTGGAGCCGTGCTGTGGAGGACACCAACAACAGATATGGGTCAGGGAAGTGTCAGCACTTTGGCATGTTTCAGTTTATTCGGTAAGGATACTGTGACATAGCATAAACAACAAAACAAAGATGTCAACAACAACAACAAAAAACCAATGCGGTCGTTGGGGGAACTAAGTGCCGGAGAACTCAGCTTCTCTAGCCCTCATAGTCCCGATCCGGGATTTGCCAGGTTGAATAATTACCCCCCCCCCCCTCCCCTAAGTCCTAGATTTCCATCACGCTGTGACCATCACTAATTGCTACCACATGTTAGACCTATATCATGCTAGAGGTAGAAACCCTGCTGAGTGTCTGGAAGTAATAATTTATTATACCTGCTGGTATGTACTTAGAAGGAGGAAAAGGCCAGCGAGCATGTGTGCCTGACCTGACTTCGTGATGGAATGCGAAATCTAGGAGCAGTTTTGTGTTCAGAGAGTCCGAATGCAAGAGGGCTAGGGGGTCAGCATCTGAAAGGTGGCACCCATCTGCTCTGCCTCTCTGCTTTATGCAACCTTTTTTCTCTAAAGAGGGCAAAAATTCCTTCACAGCTGGGTGAATTGGAGGGCTGTCTTGGAACCAAGGCTCACGAACGGTCTCCATCTGTAAGGCAACTATGCTCAGTGCTGCCTGACTTTAGTTTGGATAAAACATAGGCTCTGACCACTGAGCTGTTACAGCCGCACCCAAACAAGACTATAGCAGGTTCATGATATCGAAATAATTATATTATGTTATTGTTACTCTTTTGTATCGGTGTATATGTTGTAAAGACTTGTACCACAATTTCATAGACTTCAAAAAGGCCTTTGACAGGGTATGGCATGACGGCCTCTGGCAAGTACTCAGGCACTTCAACATTGACAGCTGCCTAATTGAAGTCATCAAAGCTCTGTACGAGAACGCAAAAAGTGCAGTTTTTATGAACAATCACGTGGGCGAGTTCTTCAAGACCACGGTTGGGGTTCGCCAGGGCTGCCTTCTCTCACCTGTACTCTTCAACCTCTTCCTCGAAAACATCATGACAGAGACACTGCAAAACCACCACACTTCCATCTCCATTGGTGGAAGACCCCTTTGCAACCTCAGATTTGCAGATGACATTGACCTCATGGGCAGCAGCAAACAAGAACTGCAAATCCTCACGGACAATTTAACAGATTGAGCGAGCGCATACGGCATGGAGGTCAGTACAGAGAAATCAAAGATCATTGTCAACAGCGCGAGTAATGACATCACGGAAATAAAGATGAATGGAGAAACACTAGAAGAGGTGAGCCAATTCAAATACTTAGGCTCCATCCTAACAAAAGATGGCACATCAAACAATGAAGTGAAAGCTCGCATTGCAACAGCAACATCTGCTCTAGTCAGACTCGAGAAGATCATCAGAAGCAACAACATCAGCTTCTGCACCAAATACCACCTTTACAAATCCCTCGTGATATCTATCCTCCTATATGGCTGTGAATCATAGACTCTGACAGCAGAGTTAGAGAAGAGAATCCAAGCATTCGAGAACAAGTGCCACAGAAGACTCCTCAAAATATCATACAAAGAACACAAGACCAATAACTATGTGAAAGAAGAAATCAAAAAGCGTGTGGGCCCCCAAGAGCCTTTGCTCTCCACCATAAAGAGGAGAAAGCTGATGTGGTTTGGTCACACCACAAGACACAACACCCTAGCAAAAACCATCCTGCAAGGAACAGTCGAGGGCAAGAGAAGAAGAGGCCGCCAAAAGAAATCATGGGTTGACAACATCAAAGACTGGACCGCCCAACCCCTGCAACATCTCCTACAAGCCACACAGGATCGTGAAGCATGGAAAAAGATCTCTGTTGCGTCCTCTCTCATGTCCCCCCTACGTCCTTTGGGACATGGGACTGAGTGAGTGATATGTTGTTGATCATCAGCCAAAATCCACGGTCACTGAAAATGTACCTTGAAATTCTGGATTTAATGTGGATGCCATGCTATGAATGTAATTTTGTGTGTGTGTGTGTGTGTGTGTGTGTGTGTGTGTGTGTGTGTGTGTGTGTGTGTGTGTGTTGTGTGGTGTGTGTGTGTGTGTGTGTGTGTGTGTGTGTTAACATGAAATGTGTGAGCAAATTTGTTAGTGAGTGATTAATACATACCAATATATGTTAGTAGGCGACTTAGGCTACATGTCAAGTCAGATTTTTTTTCATTTGGTGTATGGAATAGGACAGAAGCTCAGCGATAGAATTTTTACATCTGCTTCTTCCATGCATTTTCTCACCATCAGAACCTGAGCCAGAACCTAAACTCACAGCAGAATGATCCGACTTAGGTACCTGAAGAACGAACTCACTTGTGGATCAGATAGTTGTAGACGTTGGGGATCCTCCTGTCGTTTTGTTTGAGCGGGTAAGCGAAGAGCTGCAGCTTGAAGTATCCTTGAGAGGGCATGAGGACGATCAGGCTCAAGGTCTTGCTGTCCGGGTCCAACTGCGTGAAGATCTGTTCTTTGGAGCAGTTTTCCGTTTGGCAGCAAGTCAGATCGGCCGTCACCTGGTCACAGGACACCAGCCAGCATCAGGATTGAGTACAACATTGCGCTCGCAATTTGACTGACGACCCGGGGGTTCGATTCCCGTTCGAGGGTGGGTTTTTCTTCCCCTTGGAATTAACACCAGTGCTGACTCCACTCTCCCCAAGAGTCCTTCTTCGGATGAGACTGTAAACCGAGGCCCAGTGTGCGAACACATGCAGAACATCTCGCGCACACGTTAATATCCTGTTCCGATTAGGCCATTGTGTGCCGGTGGAAACAGATGACAAGATTTACAAAACTGCATATACACGGGGGCTGGGTGTAAAAAAAAAGCACATGAGTGCTTATTCCATTATCTTCGATATAAAAGAATAAATAAATAATCAAATAAATAAATAGTGCTGTGCACAGACCGCTCTGTTTTAGCATCAGTAATATTGGCTGTACTGATTTTTTGTCTTATCATCCATTAATGAATATGTAATGTATTGATTTCTAGAATTGTCTAAGAAATTATGGTCATCGCTTTTCATGTGAATATTTTTGAAGGTTTGTCCATGGCAAGTTATGTCATCACCGAGAACATTTTCGTTTCAACGATTGTAGATAAGAAGGTTGAGAAATAAGCCAATAAAGAGAGTGCATAGTTTGTGTATGAACCAAGTTAAGGAACAAAACAAAAACGAGAGTGTGTTAGTTTGTGTATGAACCCAGCAACAGACTATCCAACAACAAGCTACCTAACCACAAACTACCAGCTAACAGACTGCCTAACCACAAACTACCCAGCAACAAAACTACCCAGCAACAAAACTACCCAGCAACAAACTACCCAGCAACAAACTACCCAGCAGCACACTACTCAACAACAAAAACTACCCAACAAAACTACCCAACAACACAAACTACCCAACAACAAAAACTACCCAACAACACAAAACTACCCAACAACAAAAACTACCCAACAACAAAACTACCCAACAACAAAACTACCCAACAACAAACACTACCCTACAACAAAAACTACCCAACAGCACACTACCCAGCAACAAACTACCCAGCAACACACTACCCAGCAACACACTACCCAGCAACACACTACCCAGCAACACACTACCCAGCAACACACTATCCAGCAACACACTACCCAGCAGCACACTACCCAGCAACACACTACCCAGCAGCCCTGCTACCTTCAGATCCACGAGGGTCTTGAAGCAGATGGTGAAGGGGTTGGCGTTGGTGGTGATTTCGGGGTTGTTGTGGCTGAAGGTGGTCAGCACCTCCTTGAAGATGCCCTGAGGCCCCAGGTACCCTGGGTTCAACGTGGGTTTGGCCATCTTGATCTGCACCTGCCTGTGATCTGAAAACACAGGGAGAATGATAACTACTACAACAATCAGCAGCAGCAGCAGCAGCATCAACATCATCATCATCATCATCATCATCATCATCGTCATCGTCATCGTCATCATCATCATCATCATCATCATCATCATCGTCATCGTCATCATCGTCATCATCGTCATCATCATCATCATGATACTACTACTACTACTACTACTACTACTACTACTACTACTACTACTACTACTACTGCTGCTGCTGCTGCTGCTGCTGCTGCTGCTGCTGCTGCTGCTGCTGCTGATGATGATGATGATGGTGGTGGTGGTGGTGATGATGATGATGATGATGATGATGATGATGATGATGATGATGATGATGATGATGATGATTGGTGGTGGTGGTGGTGGTAGTGGTGGTGGTGGCGGTGGTGGTGGCGGTGGTGGTGGTGGTGGTGGTAATGAAAACTGTGATGATGATGATGATGATGATGATGATGATGATGATGATGATGATGATGATGATGATGATGATGATGATGATACTACCACAACAACAATAACATAACAACAGTATATACTATACTACACTACTACTACTACTACTACTACTACTACTACTACTACTACTACTACTGCTGCTGCTGCTGCTGCTGCTGCTGCTGCTGCTGCTGCTACCACTACTACTACTACTGATAATAATGATGATAATTATTATAACTATTATTATTACTAGTGTTATCATCATCATTTTAACGATGATGTTGATGATGATGTTGATATTGAGCTAATAACTATAATAATGACAGGCAGACAAATTGACATACAAAGAGACAGACAGACAGACAGACACACAGACACACAGACACACAGACACACAGACAGAGAGAGTCAGAGACAGAGGCAGAGAGAGAACAAAAACTGGGGGCATTTTCTGTAACCAGTAAATAATCCCACCTCTCAGCAATTTCTGAAAATAGAAGGCTGCGGTCTATAAATAACCTGCACTCTATCTGCTAAAAGCGTAAACGTCACTACAGAGCATCTGAACTTGCTTCAGGATTGACGAAGCAATGAGGCAGCCGCACATGGTACCCAGACCATTCAGTTCTAAACTGGAGGAATTTCGTAGATTTATCTCCTCACATGTATGTCTGAAGTTGTTAAAGATGTAGATTTTAAATGGAGAGAGAGAGACAGACAGACAGAGACAGAGAGACAGAGAGACAGAGACAGAGAGACAGAGACAGATAGACAGAGACAGAGAGAGACAGAGAGAGAGACAGAGAGAGACAGACAGACAAACAGACAGACAGTCAAACATAATTTTATTTAGATATAGGTCTAAGCCCTTTTTTTCTGAAAGGGGGGTGGGTGAGTATTATACCCCTTATAATAATTATTAAAGAAACAACCTAACATACCAACAAGTTGATAAAAAATGAAATAAACAATTCAGACTTCACAGCAATCCACGCATTTTTGTTTTAATTCAGCCTATGTTATTTTGGAGAGACAGACAGACAGACAGATAGACAGACAGGCAGACAGACAGACAGACAAACAGACAGGCAGACAGACAGACAGGCAGACAGACAGACAGGCAGACAGACAGACAGAGACACAGACGGAGACACAGACAGAAACACAGAGATAAAGAGAGAGAGAGGGAGAGAGAGACAGAGACAGAGAGACAGAGACAGACAGACAGAGAGAGACAGAGATCAAAAACAGGGGCAATTTCTGTAACCAGTAAATAATCCCACCTCTCAGCAGTTTCTGAAAATAGCAGGCTGCGGCCTATAAATAGCCTGCATGGTGTCTTTTAAAAGCTAAATCGTCACTACAGATCAGAGCCTCCACGTCAGAACTTATTTCAGGATTGATGAGGCATTGAGGTGGTGATGCACTGTTCCCAAATCAGTCATTCTATATTGGGTGAACAGGGTTGTATATATATCTTTTAAAAAAGTAATTCTCACTAGATGACTAAAGACTTTAAAGAAGTATGTTTTAAAAGCAGAGAGAGAGTTTGTAAATTTGGTGACTCCTTCACACCAGATTCCCCCCCAAAACCCATGACTTGTTTGCTTTTGCTTCCTTGCTCTCTCTTGATCAAGCTGAACTTGTCTTGGAGGTTTTCATGCTTAAAAACTGAAATGGGGAACTTTGATTCAGTTTGCTTTTGCTCTTGCTTCTTAGCTCTCTCTCTTGATCAAGCTGAACTTGCCTGGGTGGTTTTCTTGCTTAAAATACTGAATTAGGGAACCTTGATTTAATACAGGATCCGCAATACTTTTGTTATTGGTTGGGGGGCTAGTAGGCTTCAGTTTCAAAACCAAAACAGGGAACTCCCCTCACCTATTACCTTTCAACTCCTCGCAGTCTTGTCTGTCAGCAAGGTATTCAGAGCGGTCTTGATACTGCTGGGAATTCAGTGACTGGCATATTAATCGTATAACGAAAATATTTACCGCAGCTTTCTTCAAACTATTCCTGATGTTTCGCTCATCGGTCGTGAGAGAGGAGAGAGAGAGAAGAGAGAGAGAGAGAGAGAGAGAGAGAGAGAGAGAGAGAGAGAGAGAGAGAGAGAGAGAGAGAGAGAGAGAGAGAGGAGAGAGAGAGAGAGAGAGAGAGGAGAGAGAGAAGAGAGAGAGAGAGAGAGAGAGAGAGAGAGAGAGAGAGGAGGCAAGGACAAGCAAGGCAAGAAGGCAAGGCAAGGCAAGGCAGGCAAAATTCTTTTATTCGAGGATAATAGATAAGCACACATGTGCTTTTTTACATCCAGTCCCCGCCCCTTTCAGGGATAACATCAAGATAAAAAGACAGCCTCAACTAAAACAAGAACAATTATAATGATCCAATTAAGAGAGAGAGAGAGAGAGAGAGAGAGAGAGAGAGAGAGAGAGAGAGAGAGAGAGAGAGAGAGAGAGAGAGAGGAGAGAGAGAGAGAGAGAGAGAGAGAGAGAGAGAGGCAGGCAAGGCAAGGCAAGGCAAGGCAAGGAAAGGCAAGGCAAGGCAAAGTATTTTATTCGAGGATAATAGATAAGCACTTGTGTGCTTTTTTACATCCAGTCCCCGCCCTTTTCAGGGATACATCAAATTGAGAAGATACTAAACAATAAACTTTACGCAATGCCAAACAACACCCAAAAATAAGGACACTATATATGAGAAGGTAATAAAAAAAAAATGCACTCGATCAGAAAACGAAAATCTGAAGTCACAATAAAAGATTTTGATTATGCAAAGAAGAAAGCGTTAATAGATAAAGAGCAAACAAGAGAACAAAATGAAATAAACACTCAAGAAAAAACATCAAACCACCACCATCTGTCAAAAAATATACATGTGATATAAATCATACATTTGGATAAAGGGGAAATTTTAAAAACTAATATCCTTATTTGAGGGGGGGGGGGGGAGACATACTACCAATAAAAATATAAATAAAATAAATCAGAATTATTATCATTATGGTTTTTTTTACATAGAACATCCTAGATGTTTCAAAATAGGCAAAACATTTTTATCAATCGGATAATGTTCTACATACACTCACACACAGACACACACAGACGCACACACACACACACACACACAGACGCACACCCACACACACAGACACACACACATAGACACACACAGACACACACACATTCTCACACACACATATACACAGAAACATACACTCAATCACACACACACACACACACCACACACACACACACACACACACACACACACACACACACACAACACACACACAACACACACACAACACACACACACACACACCACACACACAAACACACAAACACACACACAAACACACACACACACACACATATAACACACACACACACACACACACACACACATACACACACAACACACACACACACACACACACACACACACACACACACACACACACACACACACACACATTTTCACTGGTTCTCGCACATTTCATCAAAAAAAACACTTCATTCTATGCCTTGAATTCTGAGTGAAATCATAACCGAACGGAACACAAGAGGAATCTATCCGCTGTAAGGCACATATTTTGGGACATATATACCCTAATATCTTATATCTTATCAATCTTCTGAGCACAATCATAAAATGTATGTTTCTAATTATATTTTATGTGGTAGTGGACAAAATTATTCAGTGTTATTTTATCCCTTTTTTTTCACGATCATTAATTAAAATTTTACATGGAAATCATTACATTCATCACACGTAATTATCAAAAAGGGAGTACAAGATATGAACAAACATTTCTCAATAGTGGAAGAAGAGAGAGAGATGAGAGAGAGAGAGAGAGAGAGAGAGAGGAGAGAGAGAGAGAGAGAGAGAGAGAGAGAGAGAGAGAGAGAGAGAGAGAGAGAGAGAGAGAGAGAGAGAGAGGAGAGAGGAGAGGAGAGAGGAGAGAGAGAGAGAGAGAGAATCACTAACTAGTGACACACAATCAAATTCAATATAGCTATAAAAATGAACATCTACACATCGTAGATAAAATACACATAGTTTATATATACTGTAATGATAATCTCAGTGAATAGCCTATGTAATCACAAAAATGAATAACAACACAGCATAATTAAAAAACACATACTAACTAAACTTAAAACATTGAGATATTAAAATAACATTTATCAAACTCAATAATAATCAAATTTCAGATTAAAATTGAAAACATAAGTATGAATACAGCCTTCATCAAGATAGAAGAGACAGACAGACAGACAGACAGACAGACAGACACAAGAGAGAGAGAGAGGGAGGGAGAGAGAGGGAGAGGAGAGGGATATTATTATGTAAGATATATATGAGAAATATGATAATATGAGAGAGAGAGAGAGAGAGAGAGAGAGAGAGAGAGAGAGAGGAGAGAGAGAG
>JASPKP010001398.1:0-5000 GCA_030674155.1 Stramonita haemastoma
GTGTGTGTGTTGTGTGTGTGTGTGTGTGTGTGTGTGTGGGTGTCTGTGTGTGTGTCTGTGTGTGCTGGTTGTTCGCTGCGCACGTTGTGTGTGTGTGTGTGTTCAAGTGTGTGTGTGTGTGTTGGTTGTTCGTGCCGGGCCCGCGCGCGCTCGTGTGCGCGCGCGTGTGTGTGTGTGTGTTGTGTGTGTTTTGTTTTGTGTGTGTGTGTGTGTGTGTGTGTGTGTTGTGTGTGTGTTGGTTGTTTGAGTGTGTGTGTGTGTGTGTGTGTGTTGTGTGTGTGTGTGTGGTGTGTGTGTGTTGTGTGGTGTGTGTGTGTCCTTGCATGCGTGCAGTGTTTTCTTTTATTTTATTTCATTCTTTTATTTTGAGGATAGGCCTAATGGAATTAGCACTCATGTGGTGTTGGGTTTTTTTTTTTAACTTCTAATCCCCGTGTGTATGCCAGTTTTATAAATTTTTAAATACCACCAGGGTTGCTGTCCTTGGTTGACCTGTATGGTTGATCAGGTCATTGACACAAGGAAGGAGGGTGGAATTGGTTTAATACCTGTTTGAATTTGTATACAATTGCACAATTTTATTCTGGGATTTAAAATTTTACGAAGGTGATAGCCCCATATTGCCTCTGTGGTCGGTGGGGCTATAAACAAGATTGCATTGGTTAGCAGCATACAAAGATTGGGAACAGCTATGGGGGGCATGTCAATATTGGGATCATCTGAGAGCAACATGTAATACTTGGGAACATCTATGAGCAGCGTGTAAATATTGGGAAACATCTATGAGCAGCCTGTAAATATTGGGAACATCTATGAGCAGCATGTAAATACTGGGAACATCTAATGAGCAGCATGTAAATTACTGGGAATACCTATAAGCCACATGTAAATGTGATGAACATCTGTGAACAACATGTAAATACTGGGAACATCTGTGAGCAACATGTAAATATTGGGAATATCTATAAACCACATGTAAATGTAATGAACATCTGTGAGCAACATGTAAATACTGGGAACATCTGTGAGCAATATGTGAATATTGGGAATATGTATGAAATAATATGTAAATATTAGGAATATCTATGAGCAACATGTAAATATTGGGAATATATATGAAGCAACAGGTAAATACTGGAATATCTATGAGCAAACCCTTTTTAAATTGTTGTATCTTGGCAGAAAGGAAAGAAAAACTTCAACTAATCTTCTTCATTGAGACAGACAGACAGACAGACAGACAGACAGACAGATATAGATGTGTTCCTTCAATTTTGCCTTTTCAAGTCATATTGCTAAAAAAAAAAAAAAAAAAAGACAATTGCAAAGACTGTCAACTTAAGTCTTCCCATAAACAAAACAAAACTAAAACCCTTTACCCACTTGTACAAAAATGCTCCCACGTTTTCTATAACCCCTTTGTCCCTTTTTTGACCAATCTGTACAGACCAACCTAGCAAGATACTGTGCTTTAGAAACTTTTGCCCCGAACACGACCTTTCAAGAGGAACTGCACTTGCCAAATTATCTCAGCTACAGCCTTTATTGTTGAAGATTGCGGTGTAGCTCACTCCTGTAGAAATCCTACCTGACTGGGTGGTCTCTAATTGCCTTCCTAGCAGAGGAAATTCAGATGGAACAGCAGTCATTTGTGAGGTGGGAGGGATTTGGGTGGGATTCCTGATTTCTTTCAACAATCGTATTTCTTTCAACATTGCAAATCCTCTTCACCTTGACCTCTCTCTCTGTCTCTCTGTCTCTCTGTCTCTGTCTCTGTCTGTCTGTCTGTCTCTCTCTCTCACCCTCTCTCTTTTCTCTCTCTCTCTCTCTCTCTCTCTCTCTCTCTCTCTCTCTCTCTCTCTCTCCTCTCTCTCTTTCTCTCTATCTATCTATCTATCTATCTATCTATCTATCTATCTATCTATCTATCTATCTATCTATCCCTTAGCCTGGCGACCTTGGAGGCACCCCTGAAGACTTGACAACCACTGTTCTCCATTCCTCTTGTTTCTGCCTTTCTCAAAATTTTGTTCAGTTCTAGGCCTGTTCATTCGCTGATGTTGTCCTCCCATCTTTTCCTTGGTCTGCCTCTTTTTCATTTCCCTTTCAGTATTGTTTTTGAAAGTCCGTTTGATCTTGTGACATGCCGTACCATTTAAGGGTTTATGCTTCTTTACGATTGACAGAAGATTTTCGTAGGGACCAATGGTTCCCTAGATTCTGTTGCGCACTTCTTTTGTTGCTTGTGTGGTCTCTGTATTAGATGCCAAGGAGTCTCCTGAAGTATCTCATCTCTACCGCTTTGTACTCTTCTCTCCAAATCAGCAGTCAGGGTCCCACGTTCACAGCCATACAGGAATATGGATATGACAAAGGAGCACATTAGTCTGATCTTGGAGTTTGAGTGAAATATTTTTTTTATCTTTCTTTGACTTCTAGAATAAGTCCTGTGCGAAATAACGAGGACAAGGGCAAAATAATGTATACCAGAAGTTTTGATGTGGTTTTGGAAAGTGTGTGGAGAAGAATACTATGAGCAGTACATCAAACGCGGTGCTGAGATCCAGTAATTTATGGGGTCTACATGTTCTTTGTCTTAGGCAGTGTCCAGTAATGATGGGGGTACTACATGTTCTTTGTCTTAGGCAGTGTCCGTAATGATGGGGTCTACATGTTCTTTGTCTTAGGCAGTGTCCAGTAATGATGGGGGTCTACATGCTCTTTGTCTTAGGCAGTGTCCAGTAATGTGGGGGTCTACATGTTCTTTGTCTTTAGGCAGTTGGAGTCCAGTTAATGATTGGGGTCTACATGCTCTTTGTCTTAGGCAGTGTCCAGTAATGATGGGGTCATACATGTTCTTTGTCTTAGGTAGTGTCCAGTAATGATGGGGTTACATTTCCTTTGTCTTAGGCAGTGCGAGTAATGATGGGGTCTACATGCTCTTTGTCTTAGGCAGTGTCCAGTAATGATGGGGTTCTACAATGCTCTTTGTCTTAGGCAGTGTCCAGTAATGATGGGGTCTACATGTTCTTTGTCTTAGACAGTGTCCAGTAATGATGGGGGTCTACATGCTCTTTGTCTTAGGCAGTGTCCCGTAATGATGGGGGTCTACTGCTCTTTGTCTTAGGCAGTGTCAGTAATGTGGGGTCTACATGTCTTTGTCGTAGGACAGTGTCCAGTAATGATGGGTCTACATGCTCTTTGTCTTAGGCAGTGTCCTCCTATACGGTAGTAAAGACTCCCGATAAAAAACAGAATTCACTGTTTGCCAGTAGGAACAGATGACAAAAATTAACAAACCTGCATACACACGGGGACTGGATGTTAAAAAAAGCACACGAGTGCTTATGCCATTGTCCTCGAAATAAGTACATAAATAAAATAGATAGAATTTATTGGGGGGGGGGGGGGGGGGGGGGGGGGCTTCTTTGATAGATGATTATTCAAGGACTGTGAAGACAAAAACAAACAACAGGTGCCTTTTTTTTTTCTTTTATATCGAGAATAATGGAATAAGCACTCGTGTGTTTTTTTTACATCCTGTCCCCGTATGTATTATATATATATATATATATATATATATATAAATATATATATATATATATATATAATTATATATATATATATATATATATATATAAAGAGAGAGAGACATGTATACATATGTATGTGGTGTGTGTGTGTTTTGGAAAAGTGTCTGCCTCTGCACGGGCTACATTTTTTAAGAGAGTGGATTTGATTGCAAGCTCTGAGGCACTTTGCAAAATGGTTGTTTGATCAATTTGAGTACAGCAATAACTTGACTCTAATTAATGATCAGCCATTTCAAATAAATCATTATTCAAACTGATCTTTCAGAAACCATGTGTCGGCACACGTTAATTTGTTTTGTATCTGTCGCCAAAGTAAAAGTATGGTGGTCCCGGGCAGGATCATAAGAAGACAAATAGCGTGTGTGTTCAGAGAGTTGCTGATTTTGATTTCCTGTGGGAGATCATTCCACGTGGATTTGGGCAGAAGGCAGAAGAGAGTTCCCATATATTGCATTAGTACAGTCAGGCTGCTTGCTCTCTAGAGCTCTACACCCATGATAAGGCTGTTTTCTGTCTCGTGCTGTTTTATCAAGATATGTTACACGTTTTGTGTTTGGTTCTTCGTTCTCTAAGAGTACAGAATCCAGATTTCTTTTGGGAGTAGTAAAAAAACGGGAACTTACAAGATTCTAAATCTTATGTTGATGATGAAACTACATAAATTTTGTAATTCGCTCTTCTTTCTTTAAATGTACGGGAACTACTACATTTTATTGGAGGTGGGAGGAGGGATGATGATAACTGATGAGATTTTAAATCTTGCACTGATGATGGGTAAGGTTGTTCTTTCTCTCAACGAATGTAGCATTAACAAAATGAAACATACCGTATCATTGTTAATTCAATTCTTCCTACATTTGTTGAAACACAGCAATAACTAGATTAAAAAACACAGAGCACCGATTGGAAGTAAAACTAACAGACTTTGTGGGATACGCTTCCATACACTTATGTTGTCAACATATCACAACTTTGGTATCTTGTGAAAAGGAACACCCATAAACGTGGTTCATGCCAAGTAGGCCCACATTTATAATCTACACCAGTAATGTAATGTATTGACTTTTTTCTCCTTTGTGCAAACAAGTAAAGCATGACTATATGAATGATCATGCTGATGTTTTGTAATGTTTGTCTCTTTTCTCAGCATTACGGCAACAAAGATGTTTATATGTTTGATTCTACAATATCGTTTGATGAGAATCAGATTACAATATTAGGCATCTGTCAGTTTTGGAGGACTATGGAGTTGCGCTCTAGGCTATAAAGCGCAAAACCTGTGCAACTAAGTATGAAGGGAAAGCTGTTACCCATGCAGCAGACCCCCCCCCCCCCTCTGTGTGTGTGTGTGTGTGTGTGTGTTGTTTGTGTGTGTGTGTGTGTGGTGTGTGTGTGTGTGTGTGTGTG
>JASPKP010001398.1:12500-29210 GCA_030674155.1 Stramonita haemastoma
AGAAGAAAGAAAGAAAGAAAGAAAGAAAGAAAAGGAGGAGGAGGAGGAGGAGAAAAAGGAGAAGAAGAAGGAGCAGAAGAAGAAGAAGGAGGAGGAGGAGGAGGAGGAGGAGGAGGAGGAGGAGAAGAAGAAGAAGAAGAAGAAGAAGAAGAAGAAGAAGAAGAAGAAGAAGAAGAAGAAGAGGAGGAGGAGGAGGAGGAGGAGGAGGAGGAGGAGGAGGAGGAGGGAGGAGGAGAAGAACAAGAACAAGAACAAGAACAAGAAGAAATCGCACACTGAAGAAGAAGAAGAAGAAGAAGAAGAAGAAGAAGAAGAAGAAGAAGAAGAAGAAGAAGAAGAAAGAGAAGAAGAAGAAGAAGAATGGCAGTGTGAGAAAAGTGGATTGGGAGCTATAGGGGAGAGACTATTGAGCAAGTGGGACAAAAATTATGCTACAGACACTCCCCCCTTTCCACCCCCTCCTCCTTCCCACCCTGCACCCTTCCCTGCCCCCTACTCCTTCCCACCCTACCCCCTCCACCCATAAAAGGACAAATCTAACAAGCAAGTGAATGAGGAGTGGGTGGGAGAAAACAGGAAGGAAGGGAGGGAGGGAGGAAGGAAAAACAAAGAAAGAGGGAAGGAAGGAAGGAAAAGAAAGAAAGAAAGAAAGAAAGAAAGAAAGAAAGAAAGAAAGAAAGACAGACAGACAGACAGACAGACAGACAGACAGACAGACAGACAGACAGACAGACAGAAAGAGAGAAAGAAAGAAAGAAAGAAAGAAAGAAAGAAAGAAAGAAAGAAAGAAAGAAAAAGCGCACGCAACAAATAAATGAACATGATTTGCAAGAAAACACACGAGAACAAAAATGCGATGAAAAGAAGATTAAAGCAAAGGGCCCAAACTGAAAAAGAGAAAGAGGCATCTGTGTAGCGAGTAAGGAAAAAATTGAAGAACCTTTAAAAACTGCATTCTGATTTGTCTGTGTAGCAGTTCAGTAAAAACATGTACAATCTCATACGACACGTCCGTGTGACAAAGCATGTGTGACGTATCCTGAGTAGTCTGTTTGACAAGCGGATGTGACAAATCTCTTGTGACAAAGCCCATGTGATAACTCCGTGTGAAAAAACCCGTATAATAACCCATTGTGACAAAGCTCATATAACAACCTATGTCGCCTCTGAGACAACAAACCCTTGTGACAAAGCCTATGGCTGGTCTTCAATTTTACATCTGTTTGCATTAAAGTGATATTAGACAAAGCCTGTGTGACAAATTCCATGTGATGCATATCAATGATTGCCACCACACCACAAACCCACATCCGATAGCCAATCTACAAATCCAAGCACCCTATGTTCCAGCAGTAGAGCGAAGGCCTGTGTGACAAAGCCCATGTGACAAAGGCCGTGTGACAAAGCCTGTGTGACAAAGCCTGTGTGACAAAGCCTGTGTGACAAAGCCCATGTTACAAAGCCTGTGTGACAAAGCCTGTGTAACAAAGCCTGTGTGACAAAGTATGTGTGACAAAGCCTGTGTGACAAAGCCCATTTGACAAAGCCCATGTGACAAAGCCTATGTGACAAAGCCTGTGTGACAAAGCCTATGTGACAAAGCAAAGCCTGTGTGACAAAGCCTGTGTGACAAAGCCTGTGTGACAAAGCCTATGTGACAAAGCCTATGTGACAAAGCCTGTGCGGTAAAGCCCATGTGACAAAACCTGTGTGACAAAGCCTGTGTGACAAAGCCTGTGTGACAAAGCCCATATGACAAAGCCCGTGTGACAAAGCCTGTGTGACAAAGCCTGTGTGACAAAGCCTGTGTGACAAAGCCTGTGTGACAAAGCAAAGCCTGTGTGACAAAGCCTATGTAATAAAGCCCGTGTGACAAAACCTGTGTGACAAAGCCTGTATGACAAAGCATATGTAACAAAGCCTGTGTGACAAAGCCTGTGTGACAAAGCCTGTGTGACAAAGCCTATGTGACAAAGCCCATGTGACAAAGCCTGTGTGGCAAAGCCTGTGTAACAAAGCCTGTGTGACAAAGTATGTGTGACAAAGCCTGTGTGACAAAGCCCATGTGACAAAGCCTGTGTGACAAAGCCCATGTGATAAAGCCTATGTGACAAATCCCATGTGACAAATCCCATGTGACAAAGCCCGTGTGACAAAACCTGTGTGACAAAGCCCATGTGACAAAGCCCATGTGACAAAGCCTGTGTGACAAAGCCTGTGTGACAAAGCCTATATGACAAAGCCCGTGTGATGGATATCAATGATTGCCACCACACCACAAATCCCAGCAAAACATGAAAAGATCGCTAGCAAATTTACAAACCCAAGCACCCTATGTTCCAGCAGTAGAGCGGTAGCCTATGTAACAAAGTCTATGCAACTAAGCATATGTACCAAAGCCTGTGTGACAAAGCTTGTACGGCAAAGCCCATATGATGCGTATCAATAATTGCCACCACACCACAAATCCCGCCAGGACATGAAAAGATCTATACCAAATCTCCAAATCCCAGCACCCTATGTTCCAACAGTAGAGCGGAATTGGTTTTCACATTTCTGTCGTGGTTTTAAAGAAGGGAACATCCAGAGGTAAAGCACTTTTATAGAAAATACAAGAGCGTCAAGCCTGGTTGCCAATTGGATGAGTGACCGTTTGCACGCCTTGGCTTCAATACAGTTCCCACCAGTTCACCCAGCTGTAAATGGGTACCTGCCCTCTTCAGGGTCCGGGAAGGTAAAGCAGCGAGGGAGATGAGATGGGCTCCGCCCTCAATATGCTGGCCCCTAGAGAAGCTGAGGTCTCTGACGCTTCGCTTCCCTACACAGGTTATGGGACACCTTTACCTTTTACAAGATGCTCAGTGCGAACTATAACTGAAATGTGTGTGGGGGGTGTGTGTGTGTGTGTGTGTGTGTGTGTGTGTGTGTGTGTGTTATTCTTGTGTATTCAGTAATTCTTATGCATTGAAGGGTGGCACTGTAATGTTGAGGCGCGCGCTCTTTCGTGGTTCTGTTTTGTTTTAATCTTTTTTTGTTTGGTTTGGGTTTTGTTTGCTTTGGTTTTGTTGAGTTTTTTTCTCCTTTTTTTGGGGGGGTGAGGCGGTATGTTGGTTTTGGGATTGGGTTTTCTTTTTTTGTTCTTGTGTTTCTTAATTTTGATTGGAGATTTTTTGTTTGTTGGTTGTTTATTTTCGTTTGTTTGTTTTTCCTTTTTGCTTTTGCCCAAACAGTCTCATTGGCTTTATCTTCACATTTTGGACTGCATGGAGTATTTATGTAAGCTGCTTCGTTGTTTGCTAAGAGCTACTACTTAAGCACAGAAACTTAAGATCTTTCCTAACGAGCTTCACATTACTTCCCTTTATGTTTGTGGAAGGGAGATAATGATCTGAAATTCGTGATTCAAGAGAGAGAAAAAATCACCACTGCCTGCTCTCTTCACTTTGAGATTTTGGACAGTTTGGGAAAGACAAGAAGCTCAGGCAAGATTAATGCAGTGGGGAAGGGGGAAGTTTCCTTGTCGTTTTCTTTTTATTCTTCTAGTAATGTTTTTTTTTTTGCATTCTTCCTGTTCTAGGGCTTTTTGCATTTTTGTTTTGTTGTTGTCCTTTCTTTCCTTCCTTCCTTCCTCATTACTTTGTGGCTATGTTTTTTGTTGTTGTTATTTTGCGCTTACTCCTTCTTCCTGTTTTCCAATTCTTTTCTCTTTCTTTTTTTTTGTTTCTTTTTTTTTGCCCATGTATTGCAGGTTTATTTATTTCGTTTCTTTTCTTGTCTGTGTTATGTATCTTCTTCTTCTTCTTCTTCTTCTTCTTCTTCTTCTCTTCTTCTTCTTCTTCTTCTTTTCTTCTTCTTCTTCTTCTTTCTTTTCCTCCTCCTCCTCTTCCTCTTTCTTTTTTATGATAAATGTTTTTCGGCTTATTTTTATATATGGCTTGTAACCCATGTGAATTTCTCTGTTCGTCAGATAATGAAAGTGTTTGAATTGACTTGAACTGAAAACTGAATTCTTCCACGTCCTTCTTTTGGGGGATTATTTTCCTCCTCCTCCTCCTCCTCCTCCTCCTCCTTTTCTTTCCTTTCCTTTATCTTCTTCTTTTCCTTCTTTTTTTTCTCTTGTCTGCATATGTTTTTCTTTCTTTTTTTTCAATATCTGTATTGAAAGTGTGCGTAGGTAGAGAGATGGGAGGTGTGTTGGAATGTGCACAAGTAAAAGAATAATTGTGAAGATTGATCAGATCCACTTAAACAAGTCTGGATGGACCCTCCCCATTATCTCCTTTTCTGTCCTCAAAATGTCCATACTGAACATTCTTTTTTTTTTCCTCAGAGCTATCTCTATCTGTTTCTTGAAATGTAGCATGACAGTGTCTCCTCCACAAATAGCTTAATCAATGACTGTTTAGATTTTAACGTTTGATAAAAGTAGATACAGATTTTTTTTTAAACTGACAACAACATATAACTCCTCAGAATCTAAACTTGAGTCCCTGCTTGTGACACAGTGCTACTCCCTGTATGAAAGAACTATTTTGAGAGGTTTCAACACAATAATGATACATTAAGTTATATAGTTCTATCAAGCATGATAACATAAATTCTGTAACACACACACGCACGCCCGCGCAAATACACACACACACTACACTAACACACACACCACACAAACGCACGCACACACACTTACATACACACGCACACATACATACATGCCTGCGTCCTACGTCCTACAATTCCATCAAGCATCACACCATAAATGCCCTAACACACACACACACACACACACACACACACACACACACACACACACACACACACAACACACACACACAAAAATAACACACTGCACTAACACACGCTACACACACACACACACACACACACACACACACACACACACACACACACACACACACACACTACACACACACAATAATAACACACTGCGCTAACACACGCTACCACACACACACACACACACACTAACACAAACACACACACATACACACACTTACACACACACACACACACACACACACACACACACACACACACACACACACACACACACACACACACATACACACACTTACACACACACACAGTACACAAACACACACACACACACACACAGAGTCACACACACACACACACACCACACACACACACACACACACACACACACACACACACACACACACACACACACACACCACACACACACCACCACCACCACCACCACCACCACCACCATCACCACCACCACCACCTCCATCTCCCCAGATAAACATACTTGTAAACAGATACATTTACAGGTGTATGATTCGAAATCATACAGTAATTTCTGCATAGAAATAAATATTCTAGTCCTTGCTTTCTGCTATTGAGAAGAACACAACCCCCCCCCCCCCCCCCTCCTATTAACAGTAATCAGCAAGCCAGGCCAGGACGTTGGTCTGTGGATAAAGGCTGTCTGTGTCTGGGTAATAATACTTCTTGCTGGAGAAGGAAGGTGGCAGGATGGTTAAGACGTTCGCCTGCCAACAAGTAAACCGTGAGGTTATGGGTTCGTACCAGCCTCGCCCTTTCTTCCCAGTTTGACGAAAAATCGAACTGAATGTCAAAGTCATTCGGTTGAGGCTATAAACCGAGGCCCCGTGTGCGAACACACGCAGAACATCTTGCGCACACGTTAAACCCCGTTCCGCCTTTCGGAAGAGGAGGCCATCGTGTGCCGGTAGGAGCGGATGACAAAATTGTAAAAAAAAAAAAAAAAAAAAAAAAACAGCATGCACACAGGTGGCGTTTAGACACCATCCCTGAGGGAAAAAAAATAATGGGTAGGCGCTGCACTTGTGGCGACGCGCTCTCCCCGGGGACAGCAGCCCGAATTTCACGCAGAGAAATCTGCTGTGACATAAAGTGGTATAAAATATATAATAAAATAAAAGAAAAGAAAAGAAATCCCTCCTTTCCTCTGCCGCCTCTCCTTTCTTCTCCTTTTCCTGTCAGACAGATAGCTGATGTGACCGTCCTTTTTTTTTTTGTCTGAATGACGTCAGTCTTTCAAGTCGGTCAGGACCTCTCATTTTCCAAGTGTTCAGCCTGGTAAGTGAGGTTTCCGCGAGGGAGAGGAGATGGGCGCCGCCCTCAATATGCTGCCCCCCTAGAGAAGCTGAGGTCTTTGACGCCTCGCTCCCCTACGACCACATAGGTTATGGAACACCTTTTACTACCTTTACCTTTTTATTAAGTGGTGTTTGAGACTGGCTCTGACGTTGTATTCTGAGACCCAGAGAGTTAGTGAGGGTCAAATTAGGCAGTGGTTTATGAATTAATTAAAGGTAGGGATTTTTAAAAGTCTTGTTTTATTTTGTGCGATCTTCCCTTGAAAGGATTTATGTGTGTAGGGCGAGTGAAAGATCAAGGAGTATCTCTCGCATGATTGTATAACACAGAGAGCAGGGAGATGGCAGGTTTGGACTTACAGAGACCTGGAAAATGGTCCAAAATTCTCAATTCTTAGGATTATGCCGGTCTCCACACAAAGACTCCAATGGCTTGAGGACTGCGAGGGGAATATTAAAAAAAAAACACTTGCTTAGTCTTTTTTTACCACCACACCCTTCAGAGGGAAAAGTGGCCAGACATAACACAGGAATCCAGTAAGAATATCAGAGATAAAGAAACCAGCAGTGAACCATGTATCAAAACTGCGTCATACAGTGAGATTGCAACAGAAGAAGTCTTGGAGAACAGAGGTAATGGAGAGGAGATTGCTACAGAAGGGGGAACAGAGGTAATAATCACTGAGTTGTATATAGGTAAAGGTAAGGTAAAGGTAAATACTTGATTTTTTATTTGTTAAAATAGCACGACTGCTGAAATGTTCAGAATAGACCTGACTATCGCCAGTAAATGGTAATCAAGATGTCATTTTTATGATTTGTTGAAAAGTAAAAGAAGAAATCTGATGAGAAACACTTGTAAAATGCAGTTTTAGTACCTTTCTATTTAGTTTATAAATATTGTTGCGAATTGTTGGTCGGTATGAAAACTAAAGAAATGAAGTTGATAGCATTTCACTTATTTCAAGTAGGGTTTAACAAGGAAGAGTTTATAGCACTGAAAGCATAGCAAAGTCACGGAAAATAACAGCCATTACTTTGTTACAATCAATATCTAAATTCCATCATAGTCGTTCACACAGCTGCCGTGCAGAACAGTATTTTGTTTCTCTAAAGAAACCAGTAGTGTAAAAACCTGACCATTGCCTGATTTTTTGCCCACCCACTGACCCAAGGGTAGTTAGTTATCTGGAGAAGACTCCTCCTAATGAGGTGATTATCCAAGGGCCTATGTGTGATGCCCTCTTCCTCTTCTTCTTATCTCGTTCGCTTCACACCGTCAGATATCTCTGGGAAAAATAAAGGTATATCCTTTCCAGCTCCTCTTATGGGCCGTACAGCTTGGTTTGTAGGGTTATCTCCGTCAACCCCACAATCTTCAAGTCGTTGAAAAGCGTGCACCTCTGAAGGATGTGCTCGGATATGCTTAGAGTAGGGAAAGAGCCCACGGCTTGCCTAAGCTAAATCCTGGTGTAAAGCTCATTGTTACAGGCAAAACATTTTACCTCCTTACGGGAGATAACTCGTGCCTTAGATAAGGACATATCCTCTCTCAGAGAAGCAGCTCTGATTTCACACAATCCATTGTGTCAAGATAGTGAATGCAGTGCAATGCAATGATAAATTTAACACCCTCGCATTTTCTTCCCATTTTTCAAGTAGCAGAGTACACCTATCAAATGAAATGATCATCGTGATTTGTTGGCGTCCTGGTCTGTGTTATGTAACAGTTTACAACAATGCAAGAAGCATGGAGCGTAACAAAACTTCAGGAGAGGAAGACAAAGAATCAGATAAGTGGACAAACAAACAGGCTTGAATTTAGATAGTTATTTTCTTTTATTTTTTTATTTTATTCTTTAATATCGAGGATAATGGAATAAGCACTCATGTGTTTTTTTACATCCAGTCCCTGTGTATATGCAGTTTTTGTAAATCGTGTCATCTGTTCCCACCGGCACACGATGGCCTACTCTTACGAAAAGCTGAACAGGATTTAACGTGTGTGCAAGATGTTCTGCGTGAGTTCGCACACGGGGCCTCGGTTTATAGTCTTATCCGAAGGACTTTTGGGGAGAGTGGGGTCAGCACTGATGTTAACTCCAGAGGAAAAATCCCCTCGACCGGGAATCGAACCCGGGTCGTCAAATTGCGAGCGTAATGTTCTGACCACTAGGCTATCCCGTCCCTCCCCCCCCACCCACCCCCCACCCCACAAGATACATGCGGAGAGATGTAATGGAAAAGTGAGACTAGTAATGAAGAGAAAGAAAGAGAGACACAGACTGACAGCAGGTGGCAGAGAGGGAGAGGGGAGCAGACAGGCCAAAAGATAGACAGAGATATAGAGCAACACGGACAGGCAAGATGAACAGATTACGAAAGTATGAACATGTACAGAGATAAAACTGACTGGCCATGTACAATCCCTGCGACAATGACACGAGTGTTGCCTGAAACAAGCAAACCTTCACAAAACCAGACGTGTGGCACTGGTTTGGTTTCTGCTAGTGTATGGTTCACTGCAAAAAAGAATAGTTGTATAGTCGTCAATAATATTGTTTTACACTGTACAAAAAAAAAAACACCGTAAGAACCTACTCTGAAAACGTAAACTACACGAAACTAATGGCGCAACCATTCAACTTCACATACTGACATAAAAAGGTAAACAAAAAAGGTAAAGGTGTCCCATAACTTGTGTGGTCATAGGGGAGCGAGGCGTCAGAGACCCTCACTTCTCTAGGGGCCAGCACGTTGAGGGCGGCGCTCATCTCCTCTCCCTCGCTGCTTTACCTTCCCTGACCCTAAAGAGGGTAGGTACCCATTTACAGCTGGGTGAAGTGGGGGATCTGTACTGAAGCCAAGGAGCGCAAACGGTCACTCCATCCAGTTGATAACCACGCTCGATGCTGCTAAACCTAGCTTGGGGAAAGCGAGTGCTCTGACCACTGAGCTCTCCCGTCCCCAATTGACATAACTACTGTCACTTATACAAGTGCAATTGCGTGGCGATTAATTCTTCTGTGTCCTATTGAGTGTGTAGGGCATCGCATCTTTTGATGAAAGAGAGGTTCACGTCTGAAACATTTGAAATCAAGGGGCACTTGATAAAGGAGGAATCGGTCAACCATATCCAAGGACGAAAGTTTGTCCATAAATAAACTTTCAGAGTGTCTTTTTAAAAAAAGAAAAAAAAAGCAACACTTGTGCAGACAGCAACAAAGTGTGTGCATCCCCCCCCCCCCCCCCCCCCCCCCCCCCCCCCCCCCCCCCCCCCCCCCTGAGAAAAACGTAGTAGACATGACAGAGGGAAAAGCAATGGCTTCGATTTAAAGAGGTGTTGTCGTGTGATAAGTGGTACAGTGGCGTGAGGTGTCACAATCTGTTATCGTCAGCCTGGAATAACGCTTCCAAAACACAGGAAGAATGCAAGAACAAGGGTGCACTAAACAACATCGCCAGGGGGAAGGGAGTATTCTTTTGAGACGCAGCTTCTACAAGAAGGAACAGTAACTGTATATCAGAGGCTGCCTCAGACATGCCAGTAAACATTTGCCATGTGTCCTCTATGCTGCCAACGTTTGAACTCAACGGCCTACCTTAAGATCTCCGTTCACGTATTCCTACGAAGCCGGCAAAGAAGAAAGTAACAAAAATGGACTATACATGAATATTGGCAACA
Organism: Stramonita haemastoma; assembly: GCA_030674155.1. Classification (NCBI taxonomy): domain Eukaryota; kingdom Metazoa; phylum Mollusca; class Gastropoda; order Neogastropoda; family Muricidae; genus Stramonita; species Stramonita haemastoma. Next base: position 22,314 of record JASPKP010001398.1, read on the forward strand.
TGAGGACTATGCTCTTTAGTAGAAAAATGAACATTAATGATAAATCAAAAATACAAATAGACAGCAAAATACTTGAACAAGTCCAGTAAGTATCTTGGACAATTGGTCAGTGAAAGTGATGAAAAATCAAAAACAGAAATGCCCAAGCTAAGTCCATCTTTATAAAAAGGAAAAACATCTTGACATCAAGGCAAATGTCTATCTAGCTATCTATCTTTCTATCCATCCCGTAGTCTGGCGACCGTGAGGGCACCCCCAAAAAACTTGACAACCAGTTCCCTCCATTCTTCTCTCTGTTCTGCATTTCTCAGGGGTTTTGTTGAGTTCTAAGCCTGTTCATTCGCTGATGTTGTCCTCCAATCTCTTCCCTGGTCTGCCCCTTTTTCATCCTCTTTGGACAGTGCCTTGCAGTACTGTCTTTGCAAATCCATTTGATCTTGTGACAAGCCCACACCATTTAAGTTTACGCTTTCTTTACGATTGTAAGAAGGTTTTAGTAGGGCCCAATGGTTTGCTGGATTCTGTTATGCACGTCTTCGTTGTTTATGTGGTCTTTGTAGGAGATGCCAAGGAGTCTCTGGAAGCATCTCATCTCTACCGTTTATATTCAGTCTGCAGTCAAGGTCCACGAGTCACAGGCATGCAGGAAATATGGATATGACAAGGGAGAGCATTAGTCTTTATCTTGGAGTTGAGTGATAATATCATTATCTCTCCAGATGGTGTTCAGTTTTGACAGTGCAAAAGTAAAGGTGATTCACTCTACTAACAAGATTAGTAAAATTACACATGTTTTGTATTACTTTTTTACGGAACTATAACATAAACAGCTTACAGAGAGAAAGACAGAAACTTTTGAAATGTGGGTAGAGGTCAAATCAATTGGAAAGATATGATAGCGAACATACAAGTCTGGGGAGTTCAAATGGAACTATTAACAACAGCACACAAATTTTACACTATGATATTTTAGCAATAACACTTGACATATATGTTATGAGTCTATTTGTCTCTGTTCATATGATGAATAAAGATTTCCTTATAGCTAGTGTATATGGGCCAAACAGAGATTCACCAGAGTTTTATATCGAATTGGAAGGCCAAATACATGATTTAGGTTCTGAGAATGTTATTGTCGGAGGAGATTGGAATCTTGTGCTGGATCCAGACTCTGACTACTTTAATTACAAGCATGTCAACAATGCAAGGGCTCAAGAACAGGTTAAACATATGATGATGAGTTTAAACTTGTCAGACGTGTGGAGGGAACTCCATCCCCAGGTCAAAAGGTACACATGGCGAAGGAGTAACCCTGTGCAACAAAGCCGGCTAGATTTTTTTTTTTTTTGAACTTTTCATCAACGCTTAGTCGATTGTAGATGGCACAAATTGAATGGTCGTGTTCAGAACAGCAAATGTCTTAATCTGTACATAACTTTTTGTAGTAATCATAAAATGAAACCATATTTGACGGTAAGCATGAAGAGATATCGGAAAATTGTAGACAAGATTTAGAATGGCTGTGTCAAACCTGGCAACTCGTCCACATCATACAAGCAGAAATATCCCATCAAGTTAATTTAGTCCAGTATGGGGATAGCAGAAAGATGGTGAGGTACACTTTGTTCTATGTTGTCCTGCCTTGAATAAACCTAGACAGAAATACATTCCAACGAAACATCAACAGCCATGTATTTGCCACGTTTGTTGATGACATCTACAAGGCATGCCGATGTCTGGAATTGTTTCTCATTTTAACTGCATAGGGCATTTCAGGTTCGAGATCTTCGCAACGTCATAGATGATCGATTTCCTATAAGTTTGTGAACTGTGAAGGATGTATTGCCCCCCCCCCCCCCCCCCCCCCCCTTTCGTAGAGTGTTATTGTATTTCTTTTTCTTTATACCGTCATGAGGCGCAGTGGCCTAAACATGAATAAATCATCCGAATCTCTCTCTCTCTCTCTCTCCTCTCTCTCTCTCTCACTCTCTCTCTCACTCTCTCTCTCTCTCTCTCTCGCTCTCTCTCTCCTCTCTCTCTCTCTCCTCTCTCATTCTCTCTCTCTCTCTCTCTCTTTCTCTGAACTGAATGTAAAAATAAAAAAACCACATGAGTGTTTATTCATTATCCTCCAAATGAAAGAATTTGATTTGACTTGATTTGATTTGATTTGATTGGATTTGATTTCTCTCTCTCTCTCTCTCTCTCTCTCTCACTCTCTCTCTCTCTCTCTCTCCTCCTCTCTCCTCTCTCTCTCCTCTCCTTCTCTCTCTCTCTCTCCTCCTCTCTCTCTCTCTGGTTCAATGAAATAATGCCTTTTTAAAACGTGCGTAATCACTGATTTGTGTGAGGGGGACATCAAAACTCATTCCATCCCATTCCATTTTACATTAGCTTTTTACTAGCGCCTGTGTTTTATTTTTACGTTCGCGTTTTCTAGTTCTGTTTGATAGTAGTAGGTTAGTGGCCCAGTGGTGCAAAGGCACTGACTGCAACCGATTGAGAAATAAGAGGTACTCGGTTTAGATGACAATGACTCTTTAAGTTAATGGTGATCTTCTCTTTGGGGTGTTAAAAAAAAAGTTCATTATGTACACACAAGTCCCTTCTGTGTGTGTGTGTGTGTGGTGTGTGTGTGTGTGTGTGTGGTTGTGTGTGTGTGTGTGTGTGTGTGTGTGTTGCGTGTGTGTGCACGCGCAAGTGGACATGTGCAGGCACGCTCACTAACAAACAACAAGGTCAACTTTAATCAACTAGCCTAAGCAACATACGCCTCTCTGTCTGTCTGTCTGTCTGTCTGTTTCTCCTCTCTTCTCTCTCTCTCTCACTCTCTCTCCTCTCTCTCCTCTCTCATTCTCTCTCCTCTCTCTCACTCTCTCTCTCTCTCTCTCTCTCTCTCTTGAGGAGAACTCTAGATTTACATCATTTACCCAGTCTCTATGGCACTTACAATCTAGAAGAGAAGACATTGTTGGTCTTACTGAAACAAAGCAAAATAAAGATATGGTGTTAGCCAAATTTATATGGAACAAGATCCTCATGAAGATGATTGTGTTAAAAACCTGGCAGAGTCGAGATAATTCAAAACAGAATGGTCTTGGCTACAAACAAGTAGGCCCTACTGACAATGGTGTTGAAAATGCATTAGATGTATTTGTCCAATGTCTGAAGGATTCAAGCAAATGCATGTTTACGTTGTTTGTCCCAACAGAAAGAGAAAAAATCTGAGTGGTAAGTTGTGTTGGGCTTCAACAGTTGGAGAGCTACTGTGTGTCACTGGCTTTAATATAGTTTGGGTGCAACAAAGGTGTCGGGGATATTAAAGCATTTTTCCATATATTCTAATAGAGATTCGTTGGCATGTTCAGGCAAGAATGGGATGGGACTATTATTAGAGATCGTGATAGGTACATAACGTATGGAAAATTTAAAGCTGTTTTTGAAAAGGATAGCTATATTTTGGATATGGGTGCGTATTGTTTCCGAGCAGCTTAACGCAATTAATGTTTAATGTTCTTCTTCTAAACAATAATGTGCATCACTACAGAGAAATTACACAAAATGAAATGTGTCGATGTTGTGTAAAGAAAAAAATCGAGGATGAAAAGCATTTCATGTTCAAATGCGCTGCCTATGAGGTTCTATGTTCTAAATTTCTGACAAAATCGGCTCAGTTTCATTTTCATGCATTACTCAAGGCTTCAAATCCCACTTACAGGCACAATTTATCCAGGTTCGTGTTTCATGCTATCAACAAAAGAAAACACTTTATTTTGGAAACAGAAATATAAATTTCTTATCACTATTAAATATGATGTGGCATTGAACATTTATCTTGGATGATGTTTTGTGTACGTGTTCTCGCACGCGCACGCGCGAGTGTATGGAATGGTGTGTGTGTGTTGTGTGTGTGGTGTGTGTGTGTGTGTGTGTGTTGTGTTGTGTGTGTGTGTGTGTGTGTGTGTGTGTGTGTGTGTGTTTGCGCGCGCGCGTGTGTAGGTGTGTTTGCGAGCAGGCGTGTTTGCGAGCGTGCACGTGTGTGTGTGTGTGTGTGTGTGTGAGTGTGTGTGTGTGTGGTGTGTGTGTGTGTGTGTGTGGTGTGTGGTGTGTGTGTGTAGAGCATGGGAGCTCCCACACACGCATCTGTGTGTGACGGCAGTTGAAGGAGTGTTCTGTGCAGGAATCTGTTTCATGGGGCATTAATCTATTGTGCAGATGACCAGTAGCTGTTTCTGAAATGATGTCTTGCAGTTTTTTGATTGTCACTTCATTTTTCCTTTTTTATGACATAAAATGTTGTATACCAAGAAATGAGCACAGTGTAATTAAAATGTTTTTGCATACAGCACTCTGTTTATAATATTGCATTAACTTAGGCTAACATTTAATTATCACCCCATTTACTTTTTATGACATAAAATGTTGTATGCCATGAATGAGCACAATATAATTCAATATTGTTTGCATACAGCACTCTGTTTACATATTGCATTTACCTAAGGCAGACATAATTATACTTAGCAGGCACAGTTTTCTAATATGGTTACTGTTATGAAAATACACTTGTTTATTTTAAGGATTTCAGCTATTAGATGGACACTGCATTTGGTGTTTGTATTTTGTATGTTCGTGTGTTGAGATTGTCAGGTATAACTGTATTATCAACTTTGGTTCCAGTTGTGTGTTTGAGCTGTATTTTGTTCGGTAACCTTGAGCAAAGATCTGTTTTGAATTGTTGGTCTGAACTTGGAATATGCATTTTCAGGAGCAGAAATCGGGGTTAGGCCTACATGCCAAAGTGTATAAATGTGGCAAGGTCTTTATCTTGCCAACCAGACACTGAGCCAGTATGTGTGTACTGGTTTGTCAAACAGCAAGAGAAAAAATGCTAAAAGAGGCAACTCGCCAGTTTACAGACTCCACCTTCTTTGGACTCCACAAAGAAAGGCTCGGAATGCAGTAACATATCTGGACAGTAAAGATTTCGTGTTTGGCTTGTACATTACCAAGATCAATGCCGTGGTTTTCCCATGTCATGGAATAGCACCTGGCTGCTACGTTTTGTTGTTGTATAAGCCTACCAGCTTAAAGCAATAAAATTTCCATATTGTTCCTCTCTCTCTCTCCTCTCTCTCTCCTCCTCTCTCTCTCACTCTCTCATCTCTCTCTCTCGTCTCTCCCTCTCTCCATCTCTCTCTCTCTCTCTGTCTGTCTGTCTGTCTGTCTGTCTGTCTGTCTGTTTATTTGCAGGATGTGGGGAATTGACTGCTTTTGTTTGGCTAAAAGGTTTTATTTACACACTAGCACAGCACGCCTTAAACACACACACACACACACACACACACACACACACACACACACACACACACACACACACACACCACACACACACACACACACACACACACACCACACACACAATGTGATCATAGGTCGATTACACATTTGATTATCTTAGGTAACAAAAAAATCGTTATTTATTTATTCAAGAGGAGCGAGGCTTTGGCTAGAAAACTAGGATCTTCATTAATGGTTTTTAAAATCATCCCTGTCAAGTCCGTAAAAGGGAGATAATGACCTGAAATCGTAATGCAATGGGGGAAAAAGTGTTGCCTGTGCTCTTTGCTTTTAGATTAAAACAGCACAGAAAGGAAAGAAATTTAACACGGTTAATGCATAGGAAGTGTCTATTTCTTTTGTTTTTATGTAGCCGTTAGGTAATCTTTTTCCCTCTTTTTTTTTTTATTCATCTAGCTCTTTTCTTTCCTTATTTTCGTTCTTTTTTTCGTTTTTTTTTTTCGTTCTTTTTTTTCACTTCTTATAGCTTCGTGCTTGTAGTGTTTTGCTAACTGTTGTTGTTGTTGTTGTTGTTGTTGTTGTTGTTTGTTGTTCTTCTTCTTCTTCTTCTTCTTCTTCTTCTTCTTCTTCTTCTTCTTCTTTCTCCTCCTCCTCCTCCTCCTCCTCCTCCTCCTCCTCCTCCTCCTCGACTCCTCCTCCTCCTCCTCCTTCTTCTCCTTCTCTTTCCTCCTCCTTCTTCTCCTTCTCTTTTCTCCTCCTCCTTCTTCTTTCTTCTTCTCTTTTTCTTCTTTTTTCCTCCTCCTCCTCCTCTTCTTCTTCTCTTTTTCTTCTTCTTCTTCGTCTTCTTCTTCTTCTTCGTTCCTTTTCTCTGTTTTTCTGTATTCGTTTCTGCTTTCTACTTGCATCTTTTCTTTGACACTATACTTCAAAGATATTCAACGTGTGATTGAATACATGCTTGTAAAAAAAAAGAAGAATTATATTCTAAAATCAGATAGCTCTATAATACTAGGATTTACCAACTTATTATGTTCCTCCTCGTCTCATAGAAATCGGTTTTTGATCTGAAAATTTTTACTTTTTTCAGTAACTACGACATGTTGAAAAAACTGTGAGACAACAATAACTAATCATCAAAGAAAAACCAGTATCTTTTAGGGTTTTGAACTGGAGTCCCCTCCGGTGTGGTGGCATAAGACCAATCCAACACTAAAAGAGCCGGCCATTTCCTTTTTTTTTTTTTTTTTTAAATTCAACACTACCATATAAAATCACTTACTCTGGCTACAATGAGCAATTTATACCCTCTGGGTTATCAGTAGTATCGCTACAATTAACACATTCACTCTCTCTCTCCTCCAATCTCTCCTCTCTCCTCTCTCTCTCTCTCACTCCCTCTCCCTCTCCCTCCTCCCCCCTCTCCCCTCTCTCCTCCTCTTCCTCTCTCTCTCTCTCCACACACACACCACACACATAATATATAATAAATAAATAAATATATATAATATATATATATATATATATACCTCCCCCAACCCCACCTCAACCCCAACATCCCCCCCCCCCCCCCCCCCAACCCCCACACATACACCCAAAACC
>JASPKP010001399.1:10000-12500 GCA_030674155.1 Stramonita haemastoma
TCTGCCCCCCCCCCCCCCCCCCTCTCCTCTCACTTTCACTCTCTTCACTTTTACACTACACGGTGAGAGTTGGGTGTCATATTCTAATGCCGAGGAAATATATGGTAATTGTAATAATAAGATGAAAACATGATTTTCATTCTTCATGTCCCTGCTATCTTATCTTCTCTGCCTCTCGCTCTCTTCTCTCTCGTCTCTCTCTCTTCCTTCTCTCTCTCTCTTCTCTCTTCCATCTCTCTTCAGTTTCTTCGATCAGGCTCATTCATACTCTCTCTCTACTCACTCTCTCTCTCAATTTAAACAGTAGCAGAATGGATTACGCATTCTAATAACGATAAAGGAAGCATTAGCTATTTGTCTTCTCTCTCTCTATCTCATGTCTCATGTCTCTGTCTGTCGTCTGTCCGTCTCGTCGTCTCGTCGTCGTCGTCTCTCACTTATCACTTCTTCATCAATCATTCATCATTAAAATCATATAACAAAAGTAACAGAATGGATAGTTCTAACGATTCTATATACGTAAAAGTGAGCATAGAATATCTTGTCATCATCATCATCATCATCATCATATCTCCATGTCCGTGCGTCGTCTGTCTCGTCGTCGTCCGCTGTCGTCGTCTGTCGTCATGTCCTTTCTCAAGTGCATACCACATATCTATCGGTCTCACATCAGGGCATCATTCATATCACATCATCTCATCATCATCACATTAACTAGTGTAGGAAAAGTAGACGACGCGTAGCATAGTAGTCCCTCCACTTGAGTATCAGTCAGAGTGTCATGTACAGTGGACTAGCCCACATGACACAGTCATCTCACATCGACAGTCACGAACTGTGTCAGACGGACGTCGTCTGACGCTGTGCCCACCGACAGACCATCCATCAACAATCAATCCAACACACACACATCCAACACACAGAAGGGAACAGACATGGAGATAGACAGACAGACAGGCAGCAAGCAATGGCGGCCATGAATAAAAGTCCTTTTGCGAGGACTGTCACGTTTCTAAACCACAGACAGAGCACTTTATCAGGCTTGCAGGGGGAGAATAGGATGGTTCTCGAGTGGTCTTCTGCTGGTCTTCTTTTGGTCCTCCTGTAGTCTTCTTTTGTTTTTCTTGTGGTCTTCTTCTGGTCCTCTTTTTGGTTCCCTTGTGGTCTTCTTCTGGTCCTCTTCTGACGACCTTTATCTCCAGAGCAGAATGGACTTCAGGGTGTGTTGAGGTAAAGAGAGGCGTGAGTTGGGTGAAGCGGTAACTCAGCGAAAGAAACAGGTCAAAAGCAAAGCCACAGTGAAACACTGACACACAGGCACGCTCAAGCAGAACATGACCGTGTTGGGGCTGACAGCTACAACTGCATGCTGGGCATGTTTATACCCCTCCCACCTCCGCTCCTACTATAGTTTACCTCCGCTTTGGCAAATATGGCTGGGTTCATCACAGCTACACACGCTGGGATGCCTGGGTCGACACAAGGGATGGTGATGTATGGATGGTGATGTATGGATGGGGATGTATGGATGGGGATGTATGGATGGGGATGTATGGATGGGGATGTATGGATGGGGATGTATGGATGGTGATGTATGGATAGGGATGTATGGATGGTGATGTATGGATGGTGATGTATGGATGGGGATGTATGGATGGGGATGTATGGATAGGGATGTATGGATGGTGATGTATGGATGGTGATGTATGGATGGGGATGTATGGATGGTGATGTATGGATAGGGATGTATGGATGGTGATGTATGGATGGTGATGTATGGATGGGGATGTCTGGATGGTGATGTATGGATGGGGATGTATGGCATCGTCTAAAAGACGTGTGCAAGGGTTTGTGATGTAGGGATTGTGATATACGGATTGTGATGAACGGATGGTGATGTATGGATGGGGATGTATGGCATCGTGTGAAAGAGGTTACAAGGGATTGTGATGTAGGGATTGTGATGTAGGGATTGTGATGTAGGGATTGTGATGTAGGGATTGTGATGTAGGAATGGTGATGTAGGGATTGCAATGTAGGGATGGTGATGTGGGGATTGCAATGTAGGGATTGTGATGTAGGGATTGTGATGTAGGGATTGGGATGTAGGGATTGGGATGTAGGAATGGTGATGTAGGGATGATGATGTAGGGATGGTGATGTGGGGATTGCAATGTAGGGATTGTGATGTAGGGATTGTGATGTAGGGATTGTGATGTATGGCAGCATCTGAAAGAGGGGCTGAGCTATCAAGGACACAGGCAAGCTTCACCCAGGCAAAAGCTCATCAGACGTCCACCTCATCATCATCTCATTGGGGAGGGGAACAGTACAAAAAGAAAAAAAAGGAAACCTTAATGATAGACACAGGTCCAAAAGTGGCCAAATTTTTTTTTTTAAAGAATTAAAAATTGCTGAATATAATCATGGAGTTTTTTTCTGTGTGAATTAAAAGAATTCAGATTGTCAAACATGTCTGTAGAAACAGGCTACTTCTACT
>JASPKP010001399.1:15000-22500 GCA_030674155.1 Stramonita haemastoma
CGTTTCGCGAGTACCAGTTCATCCCGAAGAGTCAGTTTGGACAAATCTGCCAAACCTCAGGCTTCTGCTTCCTCTTCACCACCAGAGCCTTACATCACTGATATCTTGGCCTCTATCAAAGCTCTGAGGGACGACATGACCGCCCAGTTCACTGACGTGAAGAAACAAATCAGTGAACTACGGGAGGACAACGCTGCTCTACGGAATGAGGTGAGGGAACTGAAAGAAGAAGTGAAAGAGCTCAAGATAGAGAACCAGGACCTTCAGCAAGAAAACCGTGACCTGTGTGACAGAATGATGGACTATCAAACCAGACTTGATTATCTTGAAGCTCGTTCAAAGCAGAACAATCTCATTTTCTATGGCGTACCAAGAGAAGAGGGTGAGACGAACAGCGACTGTGAGGAACTGCTACAGAACCTGTGTTCAGAGCAGCTGGACCTGGCAGAGAAGGTGGAATTTGACAAAGTTCATCGCCTCAACCACAAGCCGGACTCACCTGTACTAGCTCGCTGTGTGTTCTTTACACAAAAAAGAAAAATTTTGAATCTGAAAAGAAAGTTAAAGGGTACAGATGTGTTTGTTGGTGAGGACTTCTCTAGGCATGTGAGAGATATCAGGAAGAGGTTAACTCCGTATCTGAAAAAGGCCAGACAAGATGGCAAGAGAGCAACTATGATATATAATTATCTGCTGATTGAGGGTAAAAAGTTCGCTATAAATGATGATGACCAGCTCATAGAGGTGGGGTAGAGAGAGAGAGAGAGAGAGAGAGAGAGAGAGAGAGAGAGAGAGAGAGAGAGAGAGAGAGAGAGAGAGAGAGAGAGAGAGAGCCTAGGAGACTTTAAAATTCTCTGGCGCTATTTTTTGAAGGGGGTGTGAATTCTAATGCTTCACCAGTTTGTTTTTTGTGGGTTTTCTTTTTATCCTTCTAAAACTGTTGTTTCTACACGTGAATTGTGTGTGACAGAGAGGGCATGTTATTTGTCATGTGTATACAGATTTTCGTGTGATTGAGGGAGTGACAGGACTGTGTCTTCAGTTAGATTGTCATATCATTTAGCACGTGATGATATAGTAAAGATAGCATGTCATATCATTTAGCACGTGATGACTTTGTAAATAGTGTTGGTAGTAAAAAGTAAATGATATTTTTGCCTTGAGATGTCAAGGGATTATGTTTAAGTTATCAGCTACGGGCTTTGTTTATCTTATAAGATCCGAAGATATTTTGTGTTTTGTTTAAACTTTTATTGAAGAATTCATCCCTGATGTATCTTCTGACTATACCAGTGTATGTTTTTCTATGAAATTACCGCGCAAGGGAGACAATTGAGTGACTGGGGATGTCGGATTAAATGAAATTTGCGTCCTCCTCGAAAGAGGTAAACAGTAATTCTTGTAAGTTTTGGGTGCTTATAATTAGCAAAGTCTTCTTTTGTACTGTGACATATATATTATACATTCTAAGTTGTTGTGTTCCTTCATATGGCTCTTTGCTTTATTTAAGTTTTGATATTTTGATGGAATCACATTACTTCAATAATATTTGGTTTATTACTTGTTGACAAGTGTGTTGTGTTTGTGTCGTTATGTGATGGTCTGAACACAAGGACTTCAAATGTTTCACACCATTTTTACAAAGTAATAGGAACACTATTGTATAGTTTCAATATTCCAGACATGTAGCAACTTCTGGTAGAGGTTTTTGTGGTATTTCTTTGAATAGTTAAGATAAAGATTTTACAAAACATGTGTTAAGTCTGTCCCGAGCCTATAGAGGCTCATCAAGCCGGTGCTTATCCCGGTTTCTGTGGCGTTAAGCGACTGAGAGTCATAGACTCCCCCCTGGATAGGACGCCAGTCTATCGCAGGGTTAACCCCCAACACAAGGCTGGTACCACCTTTTACACCTGGGTGGGGTGAGAAAATAGCCGTAAAGTGCCTTTTCCAAGGGCACAACGCCATAGCCGAAAGCTGGGATCGAACCCACAACCTTAAGATTACGAGTCCAACGCCCTAACCACTAGACTACAGCGGCGGCAAAACATGCGTACTGTTTTGGATTGTACATTTCGGATGGAATGTGCTATGGCGATCGTCATGATTGCTGCACATTTACATCTGTACGTGGACACGGGTTCAGTGTGAATTATTACTTTTTTGATATCTTATTTGATTTATGTTGTTGTTGCTGTTGTGGTGGTTGTTGTTGCTTTTTTTGTTGATTTTTGAGAGAGAGTGATGGATATTGAACAGAATATATATGATCCATCTGACTTTGTGCATGATCCCGTTACATTCAATTTAAACCGCTAGAAAGATTTACATGTTAATGCTTTTGCTGCAGAAGGAATATATGGTTGAAAATTGCTTGGAATGAAAGTGAAGTTCATGTCCATTGTGATGATACATAACAAGGAATAGTTGTCATTTGTTATTGCATTTCAGTTGGGATTTTTCGTTTTTCTTTTCTTTGTATGTACTAGGTGATTTGTACCTGTATAGACGCCAATGTTATAATTAGTTTGTTACAAGTTGATGGATTCTTTCTTTTTGCCAAACTTATTTGTATTGATCACGTATTTTATCTTTTGTTTACTGTTTCCAAAAATATGTGCATTACCTCCCTTGTCAAAAGGCCTAGTTGGGCAATGACAATAAATTGTTAAAGCGTTAAAGCGTTAAAGCGTTAAAGCGTCTCTCTCTCTCTCTCTCTCTCTCTCTCTCTCTCTCTCTCTCTCTCTCTCTCTCTCTCTCTCTCTCTCTCTCTCTCTCTCTCTCTCTCCTCCTCTCTCTCTCTCCCTCTCTCTCTCCTCTCTCTCTCCCTACGTTACACATGATCAAAAGCAGACAGACAGACAGATAGAACATGATAAAGGATAGTTAACTCAGCGACATATGACAAACACACAAAACAATTGCCCAAAAAAGCACAACTGATGGTGCTTTCAATACGTTCAGCAGCTGCAGACAATGTATCAGGCGGTCTTGGTAAAGAACAAGCCTCCTGGTGATGAGCAACTCCCCCCCCCTCCTCCCCACCCGTCTCCCCCCCCTCCCCCGCCGAAAAAATTAAAGAGGGGAAATTTAAATTGCAACATATTTCACACCCCTGAAACGACAAAGGTTTAAAAGGAATTAACAGCTGTAGATGGGTACCTGCCCTCTTTAGGGCCAGGGAAGGTAATGCGGCGAGGGAGAGGAGATGGGCGCCGCCCTAAATATGCTGGCCCCAAGAGAAGGTGAGGTCTCTGATGCCTCGCTCCCCTACGACCACAATGATTATGGGGCACCTTTACCTTTACCTTTTACCTTTAACAGCCATCAACTTAATTTGACCGTTCTTCTTCATACGTCTTTATCTGTTTTTTCCTCAATAATCAGTGTTTTTTCTCTATTTTTTTCTTCGTTTCTTTCTTTTCTTTTCGTCTTGGTCTCTGTTACAATCCTTATTATTTTTCTGTTTGTCTGTCTGTCTTTCTGTCAGTGCTGACTCCACTCTCCCCACAAGTCCGGATGAGACTATAAACCGAGGCCCCGTGTGCGAACGCACGCTGAACAATTTGCGCACACGTTAAATCCTGTTCTGCTTTTCGTAAGAGTAGGCCATTGTGTGCCGGTGGGAACAGGTGCCAAGATTTACAACACTGTAGACACACTGGCAGTAGATGTAAAAAAAGCACATGAGTACTTATTCCATTATCCTCGATATAAAAGAATAACTAACCATCTCTCTCTCCTCTCTCTCTCTCTCTCTCTCTCTCTCTCTCTCTCCTCTCTCTCTCTCTCTCTCTCTCTCTCTCTCTCTCTCTCTCTCTCTCTCCTCTCCCTCTCTCTCTCTCTCTCTCTCTCTCTCTCTCATTTTGTTGTTTTGAGTTGTAACAATGTTGTAGCTAAATATTTTTGGATGGGGCTTTCTTGGTTGTACTTTGCTTGTTTGCCTGCTGCTTCATTTCTGTTTAGTCTGTTCTTTGGTTACGAGCTTTTGTTTAAGTGCTTTTGTTGTTGTTGTTGTTGTTGGTTGTTGGTTTTTTTGTTGTTTTTTTGTTGTTGGTTTTGCTAGATAGATGGCTTGATGAAAAATGCAAATTTATTGCTTACTCAATGTACCATCTGGAAATAAAATTTTGATTTGATTTGATCTCTCTCTCTCTCTCTTCCTCTCTCTCTCTCTCTCTCTCCTCTCTCTCTCCTCTCTCTCTCCTCTCCTCTCTCTCTCTCTCCTCTCTCTCTCTCTCTCTCTCTCTCTCTCTCTCTCTCTCTCTCTCTCTCTCTCTCTGTGCGTGTGTGTGTTGTGTGAGAGAGAGAGAGAGAGAGAGAGAGAGAGAGAGAGAGAGAGAGAGAGAGAGAGAGAGAGAGAGAGAGAGAGACAGAGAGACAGAGAGAGACAGAGAGAGACAGAGAGACAGAGAGACAGAGAAACAGAGAGACAGAGAGACAGAGAGAGACAGAGAGAGAGAGAGACAGAGAGAGACAGAGAGAGACAGAGAGAGGGGGGGGGGATGCTGTTTAAACCGACAGTCAGTCAGTAGGTACCCATCAGTCTCAGAAGACTATGAAGTTGCGCTCGTCTTTAGAGCGCAAAGCCTGGATAAGTAAGTATGGAGGGCAAGCTGTTACCCATGCAGCAGACCCCCCCCTTCTCCACGCCACTGGAATGGTCTATTGAAAAGGCAATCGCCCATACGAATGGTTCCAGTACCGTCGCAGGAGCCGCCAGAACGTTTCCATAATAATACAGCCCCGAGCTGCCCTGGGACTCCAACTCCCCGATTTTTCCTGAGGGATGATGTCTAATAACGACACCAGTGTGCATGCTGGGCTATTTTTTTCTTTTTAATTTTGTCATCTGCTCCTACCGGCACTCGATGGCCTGCTCTTCCAAAAGGCGGAACGGGATTTTAACGTGTGCGCAAAATGTTCTGCGTGCGTTCGCACACATGGCCTCGGTTTATAGTCTTATCGAATGACAGGCCCCCTGGGATGCCCACAAGGGTTTACCAAAACAAAAAAAGCAGGTATGAAGAGGGTCTGACTGAACTGTGTGGGTATGGAGCCGCTAGGGGCAATATGAGTTCATTCATTATGAAGAGATGTTATTCTTTGTTCTGTGTGGTATGGAGTGTGTCCGCCTCCCCTACCCCCGCCTCCCCCTCCCCCTCCACCCTCCCCCCACCCGCTCCTTTCTCCTCCTGGCTCTGTATTATGCATGCACTCTGTGTTCACAACACTGCGGTAGGGCAGAGAATGGGGTGGTGAAGCGGAACCATTTCTTGTCTGTATGTCTGTCTACCTGTCTGTCTGTCTACCTGTCTGTCTGTCTGTATGTCTGTTTGTATGACTGCCTGTTTGTCTGTCTGTCTGTTTGTATGACTGCCTGTCTGTCTGTCTGTCTGTCTGTCTGCCTGTCTTCTCTAATTCTGTCTCTGGTTATGTGTGAGTGCGTGTGTGTGTATGTGTGTGTGTGCGCGTGTGTGTGTGTGTGTGTGGTGTATGTGTGTTCATACGTGCATGTGCGAACACGCGCACGCGTGTGCGTGTGTGTATGCGTGTGTATGTGTGTGTACGTGTGTGTATATTATATATGTATCTGTGTGTAGGTCTGTCTGTCAGTGTTCAGAGTTCTGATCAGAGTCTCTGCCTCTCTGTCTGTCTGTCTGTCTGTCTGTCTGTCTGTATGTCTGTCTGTCTATCTGTCTGTATACACGTAGGCATACAGCCAGATCGACAGATTGACAGACTATACTAACAGACCGACCGACCAACTGACAGACAGACCAGCTGACAGACAGACCAAATGACACACAGACAAACCAACTGACAAACAGACAGACAGACAGACAGAAGCGCCAACTGAGATATGCTATTGAGCAGCGGGAAGAAAAGTAAAATTGAATGTTGGGAAAACTGTGACCAGCGGGGCGAGTCTGATATACAATAGTCTGCTTTATGCCTCGGGACTGTCTGTCCTCCGCAGTGTGTGTGTGTGTGTTTATCTTATTTTTATTTATTTTATTCTTGTATATTGAGGATAATAGAATAAGCACTGATGTGCTTTTTTCACCCAGTCCCTATGTGTATGCAGTTGTGTAAATATTGTCATGTTCCCACCGGCACACGATGGGCTACTCTTACGTAAAGCGGAACAGGATTTGACGTGTGCGTAGAATGTTCTGCCTGCGTTCACACCCGGGGCCTCGGTTTACAGTCTCATCCGGAAGACCTTTGGGGAGAGTGGAGTCAGCACTGATGTTAACTCCAGGGGAAAAATCCCGTCGACCGGGAATCGAACTCAGGTTGTCCAATAGCCAGCGCAATGTTCTGACCATAAGGCTATCCCGTCTCCTTCCCCCCCACTGTGTGTGTGTGTGTGTGTGTGTGTTGTGTGTGTGTGTGTGTGTTTTGTGTGTGTGTGTGTGTGTGTGTTGTGTACGTGTGTGTGTGTAGGTGTGTGTGTGTGTGTGTGTGTGTGTTGGGGTTTGAGTGTATGTTTGTGTGTGTGTGTGTTTGTGTGTGTGTGTTGGGCGTGTGTATTTGTGTGTGTGTGCATGTGTGCGTGTGTGCGTGTATGTGTGTGTGTGTGTGTGTGTATGTGTGGGGGTTGAGTGTGTGTTTGGTGTGTGTGTGTGTGTGTGTTGTGTTTGTGGGGGTGTGGGTGTGTGTGGGTTGAGTGTTTCTGTGTGTGTGCGTGTGTGCATGCGTGCATGTGTGTGTGAGGATTAGTACCCGTTAGAAAACCCATGGCAAGTAAAAGCATACCCCTGACAACATTTGTTTTAAACTCTTCCATAAGCAAACGAGTTATAAACTCGAAAAACTAAATATTTTTTCAATAAAAGCAATACTAAATGATCATTTCAGAAATGATTATTTCAAGCAGAGATTTGCCTGAATTCTTACGCACAGAAATCTGCCGTGACCATAGCATGGCATAGCATAGCATAGCATAGCATAGCATAGCATAGCATAGCATAGCAAGCATAGCATACCATACCATACCATACCGGACCGTACCGTACCGTATCGGACTGTACCGTACCCTACCGTACCGTACCCTACCGTACTTTACCATACCATAGTATTGCACATGCACATAATTTTTCAGCATGCAGTATCATCCCAAAACAAAAAATGTCTATTTTTCTGTCCTTAAAGCAGCCCCTGGCGCGATCAGGATCTGCCACACCTGACGGAAGTAATCCCACACTTCCGCCGAAAGTGACGCAAGATCATGGCTGCTGCCGCGGCATTCTGGGCTACGCATCAACCAATCCCGTGATGCCATACCCCTGCTCCAAAAGCGGCTGTTGCAACGGCTCAGAGACAGTGGCAGTAATTCCTGTGGATGAAGCCCTGGGCTTTCAGTTCGTCTGTCTGGTGAGTTGGCTGGCTGATTGGTTGGTTGGTTGGTAGGTTGGTTGGTTGGTTGGTAGGTTGGTTGGTTGGTAGGTTGGTTGGTTGGTTGGTTGGTAGGTTGGTTGGTTGGATGGTAGGTTG
>JASPKP010001400.1:0-7500 GCA_030674155.1 Stramonita haemastoma
CCAGGAGAAAAATCTCCTCGAACGGGAATCGAACCCGGGTCGTCAAATTGCGAGCACAATGTTCTGACCACTAGGCTATCCCGTCCCCCATGTAATGAACTTGACACCGTTTGTCATCCACCAGCCATTGTACCATACATATTTACACCCCTCTTCAAAATGTTGATGTTTTTCACACTCAAACTGCTGAACCATCACAAAAGTCCATACGATAAAACTGATTGAACAGAACTGTGATAAGATAAACACAGAAGATCCTTTTTAACTTTCAAAGATCGCAGCTTCTGAAGACAGTATATTCTTGATACATTGGCATTTTCATGATAAAATCAGTATTTGCAATGAAATTAGATATATTTTCTCGAATTATGCGCTGATATTTATATGTTTCTACTCTTTCAAGCCCTCAGTGAAACAAATCAGGAATTGGGGAGGCATTTGTACGAAAGTCTACTAACATTTCTTTTGCCTTGTTACTATCAAGACCGCGACAGTTGTGTTTGTACCAATCACATAATCTTTGCACTTCTTTGCAATAAACTATCTGAGTTTGATAAATCTGCAATACCAGAGTCATCAATCTATTTCATTACAGGGTCTCTAATGTTCCAGTGCATTCATTGGTTTACAGTGTAAATTGTACAGGGGTTAGGACAGTGCCATGTAGCGCACCAGTAGATAATGATTCTCTGCAAGGATTGGTTCTTTCAATAGGAAACATGCTTGAATAGGTTGTTAAGAAAATCTAGAATCCATAAAGTAAGTTTTGGTTGGACTTGAAGTCTTTTAATCTGGTGGGCCATGATATGTGGTTGTATTGTGTTAAAAGTAGAAAAATGTCATTAAAAAGATTGCGAACAAATAAATCCTTATTTTCAAGATGTGTACAAATATTATTTTAGAGAGTGATTGTTGCATCTTTTGTGCTTTTGCTTTGCTTGTGAGCAAACTGGTAAGGTTCAAGGACCTCTTTAACTTGTGGTAGGAGATTCTGAAAAACAATGCGCTCGACATGTTTCATTACTACATATGTTAAGGGGACAGGTCTGTAATCATACGAGACATTGGGATTAAAAAAAAAAATTCAGAAACAGGACAGCGGGTGGATTTCTTCCAGATATGGAAGGAATAACTCCAGTATTTAAAAACAGCGAGAACATCTTTGTAAAAGCAAAAGCAAAATAAAGCTGACCAGAACACAATTCTAAAAGCTGTCCAGAGATATTAGCAGGACGTACACTTTTATTTGTATTTAACTTTCTAAACCAAACCTCAACTCTGGATTTCACATTGTCAAAATATACAAAACTGCCTTATCAGAGTAGGATATCACATATTGTAAACTTTCAATATGATTGAGAAGTTGTTACATGCACTTGTTTTTCCTCCACTACTCTTTCCTCAATAAAAGATTGCAAACTTTCATTAAAATCATCACATTGAAACCGGCAGTAAAATTCATTGGATTTGTTGATAAAACCAACGTTCTTCGTCTGCTCATAAGTACATGAATGCAGAAAATCAATGCACGTAAAAGTTTTCACAATCGATAGGGAAGTAAGAGACATAACAATGAGTTGAGTTGTCTGCTGCCCTTGTTCTTGCAGCTTTCAAATTAGGTGTGACACGTGATATGTGTTACAGTCTGCTCGCTCTGTCCCCTCCTTGTAGGCTCTGGGTTCAATTAAATCTGTGTCAGTTATTGAGGTCTATATCTGTGTCAGTTATTGAGGTCTATATCTGTGTCAGTTATTGAGGTCTATATCTGTGTCAGTTATTGAGGTCTATACCTGTGTCAGTTATTGAGGTCTATACCTGTGTCCGTTATTGAGGTCTATATCTGTGTCAGTTATTGAGGTCTATATCGGTGTCAGTTATTGAGGTCTATATCGGTGTCAGTTATTGAGGTCTATATCTGTGTCAGTTATTGAGGTCTATATCTGTGTCAGTTATTGAGGTCTATATCTATGTCAGTTATTGAGGTTTATATCTATGTCAGTTATTGAGGTTTATATCTATGTCAGTTATTGAGGTTCATATCTATGTCAGTTATTGAGGTTTATATCTATGTCAGTTATTGAGGTCTATATCTATGTCAGTTATTGAGGTCTATATCTGTGTCAGCTATTAAGGTCTATATCTGTGTCAGCTATTAAGGTCAATATATGTGTCAGCTATTAAGGTCTATATCTGTGTCAGCAATTGAGGGCTAAATCTGTGCCAATAACTTCTAAAACTGTGTGTTATTGAGGTTTAAATCTGTGTTAGTTATTGAGGTCTACATGTGTGTCAGTTATTGAGGTCTAAATCTGTGTCAGTCATTGAGGTCTAAATCTGTGTCAGTTATAGAAGTCTAAATTTGTGTCAGTTATTGATGTCTAAAGCTGCGCCAATAACACTCTACATCTGTGACAGCTATTGAGAATTAAATCTGTGTCAGCTATTGAGAACTAAATCTGTGTCAGCTATTGAGAACTAAATCTGTGTCAGCTATTGAGAACTAAAACTGTGTCAGCTATTGAGAACTAAATCTGCGTCAGCTATTGAGAACTAAATCTGTGTCAGCTATTGAGAACTAAATCTGTGTCAGCTATTGAGAACTAAATCTGCGTCAGCTATTGAGAACTAAATCTGTGTCAGCTATTGAGAACTAAAACTGTGTCAGCTATTGAGAACTAAATCTGTGTCAGCTATTGAGAACTAAATCTGTGTCAGCTATTGAGAACTAAAACTGTGTCAGCTATTGAGAACTAAATCTGCGTCAGCTATTGAGGTCTACATCTACGTCTACACACACACACATACACACACGCACGCACACACACACACACACACACGCGTGCCACCACCACCACCACCACACTACACCACACACCACACACAACAACAACAACAACAACAACAACAACAACAAACAAAACAAGGGAGGTGCATACTGCTCTTGTGGCCTCAAACTCTCCCCGGGGAGAACAGCCCTTGATACAAAACAAGACAAGACAAGACAATACAAGACAATGCCAATAATACACAGCAACTGAACCCAATACAACATACTGTACAGCATAGTACAAAATGATGTAGCACAAAACATTAAATTACAGTGCGATAGAATACAATTCAGTGCAACACAATGCAATGCAATATAATACAATACAACGAAATACAATGTAATGTAATGCAGTACAATACAATACAATACAATGCAATGCAATGCAATGCAACATAAAAGAATGCAATGCAACGCAATATCACACAATACAACACAACTCAATACAATGCAATACAATGCAATATAATACAACACAACACAATACAATGCAATATGATACAATATAAATCAATACAATGCAATGCAAAATAACACAACACAAAACTATACAGCATTCTGCACACAGTGACGTGTCCGAATGAAAACTGCTCTGACCAATGGTGAAAATATATACTCCCTCTATATCAAGAGCCTCTTACATAGATCTTGCGAAGCTTGAATTTTGAAGAAAAAGCATCCCACAAACACACAGAAAGACATATAGACAGACAAGCAGATAGACAGGAAAAAAGCGAATAGACACAAAAACAACAAGCAGAATTTCTCCCTCCGCCATCCCCCCTACCCCTACTGCAACAAACACCCCTACCCCCCAAAAAAAAAGACTAAAAGCAACCTCACCAACAAAACTAATAACAATAACAACACCGACACAAAAAAATCAAACTTGCAAAACAATACAGTTTATATAAAAAGCAGCTTAACAAAACAAAATGCACACAGCTATCGTGTTTAGACATCACCCCCGGCCCGACATCAGAATATGGCTACCCAATTGTTGGGTAAAAACAGTCGAATAAGCAAAAAATCTGACCATTGGAGAACCTCGGATCTATAGCTGAACGGGCCCCCCCTGCCCCTGCCCCCCCCCCCCCCCCCCAAACAAACAAATACAAAGCTGACCAAGCCATAGAAAAGCTGACAGAAAACTGAAAACAACCACATAGACACGAGGGGAAACAACACAAAACAAAAGAAAACAACAGAAATACCCCCCACCTCCCCACCTCTCCCCCAAAAAACAACAACAACAACAACAACAACAACAAAAACCGAAACCAAAACAACAACAGCAGCAACAGAATCAAGAACAAAGCAACAAAACCAAACGAACAAAGAAAACAAAGCAAAAGCCAACAAAAAAGCTAGAAAGCCAAATAGCCCAGCCAGCGAAGGAAGGAAACAAGATATGAGCCAAAGCCATCAAGACAAACAAGGGGAGATCATGTGAAGGAGATTCATACCCTCGCTTCCAATTAGCCGTCAGCAGAAAGAATAACAGCGGTGTACACTGACAAAAAAGGAGATCAGGCAGCTTGCTTGCATACTCCATCTATCTGTATCTCTGTCTTTTTCTCTGTCTTCTTTTTCTGTCTCTTTCGAAGTTCCTGTCTGTCTGGTTGTCTGTCTGTCTGTCTGTCTCTCCATATATATATATATATATATATATATATATATATATATATATATATATATATATATATATATATATATATATATATACATAAGGGAGAGAGAAGAGAGAGAGAGAGAGAGAGAGAGAGAGAGAGAGAGAGAGAGAGAGAGGAGAGAGAGAGAGAGGAGAGAGAGAGAGAGAGAGAGAGAGAGAGGAGAGAGAGAGAGAGAGGAAGAGAGAGAGAGAGAGAGAGAGAGAGGAGAGAGAGAGAGAGAGAGAGAGAGAGAGAGAGAGAGAGAGAGAAGAGAGAGAGAGAGAGAGAGAGAGAAGAGAGAGAGGAGAGAGAGAGAGAGAGGAGAGAGAGAGAGAGAGAGAGAATGAATGAATGAATGAATAATCTTTATTTTTCAAGGGTAACAGAGTAAGTATTACATACTTTTTTTCATCCGGCCCTTGCCCTGATCAGGGACTAAAGCTAAGAAACCCCCTCCCTACCCCTACATACCAGCATCACCACCAGAAGCAGTTCAACCAATATTTTAAAAGAAGAAAACAGAATACATTCAACAAAACGCGTCATCTTAACTGGATACACTGATAATTATTTAAACAAAAAATAATATAGCAAAAAATATTAAAAAATAGCAAATATTTAGGACCATGAAACAGAAGGCATTAACAAATCTATAATGCATGAGCGTGTGTGTGTGTGTGTGTGTGTGTGTGTGTGTGTGTGGTGTGTGTGTGTGTGTGTGTGTGTGTGTGTGTGTGGAGAGAGAGAGAGAGAGAGAGAGAGAGAGAGAGAGAGAGAGAGAGAGACAGAGACAGAGAGACAGAGAGAGAGAGAGAGAGAGAAGGCAAGGCAAGGCAAGGCAAGGCAAGGCAAAATTCTTTTATTCGAGGATAATAGATAAGCACACATGTGCTTTTTTACATCCAGTCCCCGCCCCTTTCAGGGATAACATCAAGATAAAAAGACAGCCTCAACTAAAACAAGAACAATTATAATGATCCAATTACCAAGAGCAAACCATACCAAGTATCAAACAACAGGTAAGAAATAAGACAGAGATACAATATTAAGGTAATGTTATAAAAAAAAAGGCACTCATTCAGAAACGAAAATAAGAAGTAAGAATCAGTGATGATTTTGATTTGAATAATAAACAAGCAAACAAACAAACAAAGAAACCAAAAAAAAATAAATAAATAATAAAATAAAATAACAAAAAAAATAATAATAAAAAGCAAACAAACAAACAAACAAACAAAAAAAGGCGCAATGATTATAGATCAAACATGAGAATATGATGAGGTTAGATGACTGAAAACATCAATCCACCACCATCTATCATCAAAATATGTCCCATAAAACATAAGATTTTGATAAAGGGTGAGAAAGAACAATAACAACAGGTAAGAAATAAGACAGAGATAGAATATTAAGGTAATGTTATAAAAAGGCACTCATTCAGAAACGAAAATATGAAGTAAGAATCAATGAAGAATTTGATTTGAGTACAAAAAAACAAACAAAAACCAATCAAAGCAACAAAAACAACAACAACAACAACAACAACAACAAAAAAGGCGCAATAATTAAAGAGCAAACATGAGAATATGATGAGGTTAAATGACTGAAAACATCAATCCCACCATCTATTATCAAAATAAGTCCCATAAAGCACAAGTTTTTGAACAAAAAAAACCCAACCACACACACACACACACACACACACACACACAACACACACACACACACACCACACACACACACACACACACACACACACACACACACACACACACACACACACACACACACACACACACAACACAACACAACACAACACAACACAACACAAACACAAACACACAACAAACACAACACACACACACACACACACACACACACACACACACACACACACACACACCACACACACACACACACACACACACACACACACACACACACACACACACACCACACACACACACACACACACACACCTCACTTAGTCTTATGATTATAGTCATAAGATCATCATAATCAGAGAGAAGTGAGGAGGGAGAGGGCAGATAGTTGGAGAGGGGAGAAGTGTGGTTTGTTATTTTTGATTCATCAAGTAGATTAGAAGGTGATTTTTGAAGGTTGTTGATGATTGATACTGTTTAATTGAGTCAGGGAGGGAGTTCCATAGCGTAGGGCCTGAGTATAGTAAACTAGTTTTGAACAAGTCTATTCTTGGGATTGGGACACTTGGCTTTACGGTATTTCTGGAATGATTCATTGGGAATTTGTCTTTTAAGGATGTGGGGACATTTTCTGTCAGTATCTTAAACATCATGATGCCTTTGTTATATTTTAGTCTTTGGTGTAGGGGAAGGATATTTAACTGAGTATAATCCCCTTCTAGCAAGGTTGTTTTCTTCAGAAGGACCAGTTTGAGACCACGTTTATACAGACTTAGTAATGGTTTCATGATATTTGCACTGGCAGAGTCCCACAGGGTTGCAGCATAGTCTATTGAGGATTGTATATAAGCTTGAAAAAACAGTTTCCTTGAATGGAAATCGAGAAAGTGTTTAATTTTAATCAACTGGTAGACTTTTTTTGGACAAGTATTTGCATAGGTGAGATATGTGGTAGAACCAGCTGAGATTTTCATCAATTGTCACTCCTAGAACTTTGTGGTGAGAGGTCTGTTCGATTGCTTCCTTTTTTTATGTGAATTGGAAATAGTTTATGTGGTAAATTTTGTCGCTTTTGTCTGGTAGTGATAAGCATGCATTTTGTTTTTTGGGGATGGATAGACATGTGGTTCAGTTCAGTCCATTTGACAAGGTCGTCAGTGCTTTTTTGTAATAAGGTTGTGAGATAGTCAATGTCATTATGGCTCGTACGTATGGTTGTGTCATCTGCAAATAGTTCACATTTGGAATTGATATGTAGAGGAAGGTCATTAATGTATAATGAAAAGAGAATAGGGCCCAATATGGATCCCTGTGGTACTCCATAATGAATGGGCTTTAGTTTGGATGTTGATGTAGC
>JASPKP010001400.1:17500-29199 GCA_030674155.1 Stramonita haemastoma
TTATGAAGATCTTCGTGTGTGAATTTCAAGAATTCAGGTTGTAAAACATGTCTGTAGAAACAAGCTCCTTCTACTTGTTATAGATAAAAAAGGGTTTAGGAGTTTGACACATTTACTTTGGGCGGCCATATTTGATTGTTTCCATGGCAGCAGGGCAGAAAACTGAGTGATTCTTTAATGTTCGGCTTTACAAGTGACGCGCTTTTAATATATTGCATAACTTTTAACATGGGCTTGTCAACAAAATGTCATCAGTTTCTACCCCCATGCTCCGCCTTAATGCTATGGACGCAGGAGATTAAGACAGAAACTTTGAGTGTCACTGTCATGCACCATAATTGTCGACATCATTGTCTCAATTAGGTTTCTACACAGGAGAAAAAGTAAGAGATTGCCTTTTTTACCATGAGGACTTTTACATTATTTTGCTTTTAAATTAATAGCCTTATGAAAAAGACAGCCTTGTGGTAAGAGAATCTTAACATATTTTCTGATTCATTGTGTACATTTTCTTTTTGATCATAATAACCCCACTATGGTCACTAATGCTACCACACCCATACCATTGAAATGAAAAAGGAATATTTCTAAAAAGGAAAGAATTTATCAATAAGAACTACAGAAATAAACAGAAACTGACGTCATCAACAACCAAATAAAAAGTCTCCCAAACTGAAGGCTGTAGTGTCAGCAAAAATGCCATGTTACAACACACACACACACACACACACACACACACACACACACACACACACACACACACACACACACACACACACACACAACACACACACACACACACACACACACACACTGATGTACTACATGTCCCTCTATCCATTGCAGAGGGTTGTCAGTTGTTAGGAAAAGCATCTTTAAACAAATTCATAGAAAAGAATCAGCGAAACAAGCAGCTTTCACATTCAACCCCAGGTGGGAAGAGTGTAGTTGAATACGTTGATCCCTTAGAGATTCATAAAAATGCTGCCAAAGAAAGACGACTCAAAGCATTATTTTTCAGGTTAAGATTAAATGCATTCTTGACAAAATTCAGCAAGGATGTTAAATGCTTATGTGGTGAATATATTTCAAATACCCATATCATATGGAATGTGAGAATTTAACACCTCATCTCCCTGCCTTTTCTAAGAATTCCATTGATGAAGTTTTGAACAATGTAGTTCTAACGTTTGACATTGCTATATGTTTGTTGCTAAGTCCTATAGGGCATTTATTGTAGTTCTTGTAGTTTTATTTTCTTTTCTTTTATTTTAACTTTTTAATTTTTGGTTTTTTAAACTGTTAATGTTAAGAATACTATTTTCCTTGTTATTAATATTCATTGCACACACACACGCGCGCGCACACATATACACATATACACACATGCACATGCATACGCGCGTGCACGCGCGCACACACACACACATACACACACACACACGCACGCACGCACGCACGCACGCACGCACGCACACACACACACACACACACACACACACACACACACACACACACACTCACTCCTGTTTTAGGGTCGTCTGGTATCACTTAAAGTGGAAAAAACGTTAAAATTGAAGACTTTGTTCCACACACACACACACACACACACACGACACTTCCGGTGTGTAAGGTGGCGGTCAACAGCCGACAGTCTGCTATCAAATTTATCAAATAACATCAGTTACAGTGTTGCTAACGTCGAATGTTGTGCATCATATGTTTTGTTATAACATCCTGAGACAACAAGTAAGTGGTAACCGCCATAGGCCATCGTCACCCTTCATATTCAGAAACTTCAACATGCTATCTGATTTTGAAATCGGCACCATTCTATGAACGACATAGGCATAGGCACCCAAAAATTATAATAGTTGTGTGCATCACCAGTGTTTCAAAGCAGTAATTAATGCCTTGTCTGTGTTTCAAAGTTTATAGAACTGTGATCCCTGTACCTAAACAATGGGGTAATATTATGTAATCTGTGATCTACTGGCATTGCTGCAGCATGGTGTGAGTTTTTGCATGTGTTTTTTTTTTTTTTTTTTTTTTAATTATTATTTTTTGTGTGTGTGTGTGTGGACTGTAATGGATCAACATGGCTGACACCCTCACTGTTCAAGCACAGGCCCTTGAAAGTGAGAGGTTAAACAAGTTGAAACCAACACTAGATAGAATTCAAAAAAGATTCTGGTGTGGAGAAAATGAACTTCTAATTTGGCGTAATGCATTATTGTATAGATATTCAGCTCTTGACAATGAACTCGTCAATATACAGTGTATGGACTATGATGATCAAGAGTGCACCCTCCCATCGTCATCTTTGTGGTTATCAAAATCACCTTCTGATCTTTCAAAAACTGTCATCAGAGTGTTTACGTGCCATGAACTACCCTCTAAACGTATTACTCTGAGTTTATATTTTAAATCCAGTGTAGGGGCTGGTACACTTCTGTGCCAGGGAAAAGACTGTGTCAAATGGGACTCCCAGGAATGTGAAAAAATCAACCATCTAGTCCAGTCTTTCTTGACTAATGGGGATGTTGTATCCCTGACAGAATCCCTACTCCTCATGCCAGTGACCTTCATGGACTCTGTAGCTGGTGTGCTACAACCAAAGACACCAGATTTGACTGTGGAGACAGTGAATATCCCTGACCATGGCATACCCATTCACACTCCATCCACTTCTCCCCTTCATGCTACACTGGAGACAGCTTCCCCAAAGGTCGACATTGTGTTACTACCACCGACCCCACAGCAAAGCAAAGACAGTTCAGATGGTGCCATGAACTCTGAACTGGACATCAGCTACTCCGCCTCCTTCTCTGAATCTGACCATGAAGGATCATCTCAAAAACATTTCACTTCTCCAACAAAAGAGAGGAACACACGCTCGCAAAAACTCCACAAACTGCGCAGAAGAACCCTGTGTGTCACCCCAAAGTCGCTGAGAAAGTCAAGAGCAGCTGTAAAATTGGCATGCTACAGCAACAAAATCCAGCAGCTGCAAGATGAAATAGCTGATCTTCAGCTGTTCCAGGCTGACTTTCAAGCTACTGTACAGTCCCTGATTGAGGATGCAAAAGTGTGTGCAAAAAATGAAATACGTGCTCACATTGCATCAAAAATGGACACACTTCACTCCCTCAACGACTCCCTGAAGTCTGACATCTCCCAGTTAGACAAGGAAGTAAGTGTCCTGAAAAAGGAAAACCACGCCCTTAAAAGTGAAGTGGGAAGCATCCGTGCAGACTTAAAGAAATCCAAGTCTGCAGGTTCATGCGACGCCTTCACACAGTGTGACAGCAAAGGACTAAAGGACCCAGACTCCCAGCAGTCAAATCTACCACAAGAAAGATCTTCCTTGGCATCCAATGAAAACCAAACAGTTCCGGTGAAATCTAATCCTCTTGAACTGATGCAGAACAATTGTCAGGAGAGAAAGAGTATTTACAATGTTCAAACAGTAAATCGTTTTCACCCCTTGAGTGAGGAAGCCAGTGCTGAGCAATCCCCTGTGAATAACAAGCATCGTGTGACAGACTGTCCTAGTGCCACCACAGACCCAGCTCCAAGAGTAAAAAAACTCAATCGAAAACCAAGCGAGGTTCTTTCTTCTCGTTCGGTTCCTAGGAAAAGCTCTATTCTGCTGATTGGTGATTCAGTCATCAGGGACATAGACCTACACAGACTATCAAAACAACATGACTCATCAAGAATCTGTATTAGTGGCATGTCAGCAGCTGACTTGTCTGATTGGTTGCAGCACCAAAGTGTCTCTCCACATCTGAAATGTTTGATTATACATGTTGGTGTCAATAACTGTAGAACCACAGGACAAGTGACCAGAGATACTTGGTGTGACCTTATTCACCTGGCCAGTCAGGTGTTCCCCAATGCCAGGATTATTCTTAGCTCAATAATCCCAGCCCGTGGCAAACACCATCTCAACACACTGATATCGCCATCTAACCACAACATGAAAAAGGCTTGCGAACTGCTGAACACAGAGTTCATTGATAACACACCCACCTTCACAACCCACACTGGAGGTCCAAAGTTAGCTCTGTACGCTAACCTCATTCACCCTAGTCTTGCTGGCACAGCCAAACTGGCTCTGAAATTAAAGCCATTTTTATCTCCCTCTCATTCTCATGTCAGTGACCACAGACGAAATGAAACCATGCTACCTAACCAAGATTGTACATCCCCTCATAGTGACTACCCCCCTGTAGATTCAATGAATCATTATCCAAACCTGAACAGGGGTGATAGTGCAAACACTAATTCCAAACAAATTGCAAGCGCCTCTGATTGTGCCTTTCCCCCACCTCCTCTCCCAATGCATGACGTCATGCAGTCTAGTCAAGGGAACAACAACAAAGGCCTTAAGCCTAGTGTGAGCCCTGCCCCACAAACTGAGTGGACCACTGAGCCAGTCTACTACCCGCCCCATCCCACATTGAATAGGCCTAGGCCTAGGTCTAGCACCATGCAGCCCAGTCAGTTAGCACACAGCCAGTGGCATTCCCCACATCAAGGAATGACCACAGCAGTCACTGGCCAAGCTGGCATGTGGAATAGATTAATGCCGGCCCCTATCAACCCCTACGATCAGATTTTCGCCAACCTAATGGCTTACATGAACTCCCAACGCCAACTTTATGCTTAGGCCTAGTCCCTTTACTCATTATTATGCATAAATATGTTATAGAGTTTGAGTATGCTTGTCCTATGTGTGTGTGTGTGTGTGTGTGTGCGTGTGTGTGTGTGTGTGTGTGTGTGTGTGTGTGTGTGTGTGTGTGTGTGTGTGTGTGTGTGTGTGTGTGTGTGTGTGTGTCGTGTCTTGTGTCTCTGTGTGTGTGTGTGTGTGTGTGTGTGTGTGCATGTGTATGTGTGTGTGAGAGAGAGAGAGCATGCTTGTGCCTGTGCATATGTGTGTGTGTGTATCTGTGTGTGTGTATCTGTGTGTGTATGTGTGTGTGTGTGTGTGTGTGTGTGTGTGTGTGTGTGTGTGTATGTGTGTGTGTGTGTGTGTGTGTGTGTGTGAGAGAGAGAGAGAGAGAGAGAGAGAGAGAGAGAGAGAGAGAGAGAGAGAGAGAATTGCAAAAATTGTAAGTTTGAGAATGAATGTGTTAGGGCATGCTGACAGTGGATGCAGGTTACTATTTCCTATCACTGATATTGTATTGGCTAGGCTACTGTAAGTGCAGTGCTAGTTGGTGAAGTTGTAAGGGTTGTGTTCAGTGCTTTTTTTAAGCATATTAAGCGAATTTCACTTGTTCCCCTACTTAACTGTTGAATTGTCTGGGTTTTTTGTTTTTTTGTTTTGTTTTGTTTTACTGACTGGTTGTTATATTACTATACCAGGTTTTCCTCTTCCAATTCTACCTTTTGATTGTTGACTTGATTGATGATTGTGTTTTATTGAATGGTAGTTAGTTACATTATTGTACCAAGTTTGTGGTTTGTTTTGAATTTTGATTGTTGATTGACTGATGATTGTGCTTTATTGACTGATGTTTAATTACATTACTGTAGCAATTTTTCCCCTTTTTTGATTTAAAATTTGATAGTTGTTACTGTACCAAGTTTTTCCTTCCTTTTGTTCTGCTTTTTTATTGTTGAATTGATTTATGTTTGTATGTTACTGATTGGTGGTTACATTACTTCACCAACTTCCTCTCTTTTTTGTTTACTCTAAATTTTGTACTACTCTTGATTGTTGTTTTTACCTTTGATTATTTCCTTTGATTACTTTTTGATTGTTGATTTGACTGACGTTTGTGCTTCACTGATTGGTTGAAAGTACACTATTGTACCTAGTTTTCTTTCTATTGTTCTGCATTTTCTAGATGTGTTCTACTCTAGATACATGGCCTTCTCAGGAAGGACTTCGTGTAGGATACCTAAATATCAATAGTGCCAGGAACAAGACTGAGGAAATATCATCAATTATACACAATAAAGGAAATAGCTTTCACATATTTTGTGTAGCAGAATCGAGACTCAACAACTTAATTTCTGATTCAGATATGTATATCCCAGGTTATGACACTGTGCGACTTGATCCTGTGACTGTCAGATCTACTGGTTTGCTTTTATACTGTGCCACCTCTCTATCCTGGAAAAGACTAACACATCTTGAACAGTTTCATGTAGAATCTATATGGATAGAAATCACATTTAGACGCTGTAAATCGATTATACTTGGCTTCATCTACAGGAACCCTGCTGAAACAATTGACTGGTATGATAAATTCAACTCAATGATGGATGCCGCAATTCTAGAGTCCAAAGAAATCTTTCTTATGGGAGATTTCAACATAGATCTGACAATCCCTGGATCAAAATGGAACATCAATTATGCCATGTATGGTTTAGAGCAAATAATTGATCGTCCAACTCGAATTACTAATAACACTAGCACCCTCATTGATCACATTTACACTACTTCAAAGACCAACATAGCAGAAACATGCTCAGTGCAGACAGGTTGTAGCGATCACTCTTCCATTTGCTTTACATGGCGGAAAAAAGGAATAAAGATACCCAAATCAGGACACAAGGAGATATCCTACCGCTCCTTTAGACACTTTGATAAAGATGCCTTCATTAATGATATTCTTAATTCAAACTTAGACTATGTTTATCAGATTACAAATCCAGATGATGCTGTTAACTATTGGATAGAGACATTCATAGCTACCTATGATAAGCACGCTCCATTTATTAAGAAAAGAATAAAATATTTCATGAAACCTCCATGGTTAACAAAAGAAATTGAAAACGAAATGAATCTAAGAGACTATTTATTAAAATCGAAGCAAAGAGATGAATATAAAAAGCAAAGAAACAAACTCAATTCAATGAAGCGCAAAGCCAAAACAAAATACTTTCAAGATTTGCTATCTTCAGCCCAAAATCCAAAAGCGATTTGGAAAGCCATGAATACCTTAACTAATAACTCAAGACATAACTCCCAAAAAGTCATAAAAGAAATATCAGCAGAAAACCTGAATTCTCACTTTGCAAACATTGCTGACTCTATAATATCTAATGATAAAACAGAAACAAATGAGCTGATTGAATTAAAGCAATTCTGTTCATCAAAGAGCATCTCATCTGATTTTGTTATACCCCCAATAACAGTAACAGAAGTGCTTAATAGTATACTCAAATTGAAACAGTCAAGATCAAAGGCCTAGACAAAATTGATAGTCAAATATTAAAAATCAGTGCATATGCTATAACTGACACCCTAACCTACATATTTAACTTGTGTATTGACAAGAATTACTTCCCAATGAAGTTTAAACGAGCAAAAGTAATACCCTTACACAAATCAGGAGACCGAACCAATCCGTCAAACTACAGACCAATATCCATACTGTCAGTCCTATCTAAACCATTAGAAAAACATATACAGTTTCACTTACATTCTCATTTTAAAACATATGATCTAATTAATGAAAACCAGTCAGGTTTTCGTGAAAACCATTCTTGCCATACAGCCTTAATACAACTCATTGAGCATTGTCTTTTGAATATCAATAATAATGAAATCACAGGAGTCCTTTTTCTAGACTTTGCTAAAGCCTTTGACGTGATTAGCCACTCTCTCCTTATCAAAAAATTAAAATGCTATAAAATTTCTAACCAAGCATTATCATTTTTAGACTCATTTCTCACTAATCGTCATCAACTTGTTGAAGTTGGGCCTAGGAGATCAACCTTATTACCCGTGAAATATGGAATACCTCAGGGATCAATACTAGGACCACTTCTTTTCTCCATTTATATTAACGACCTACCTCTGCATATCCATTGTTCATGTCATATGTTTGCTGATGATACATCAATTCAATGTAACAACAATGATCCAAACCAGCTTGTGAATGATATGCAGGCAGATATCAATAAACTTATCGAATGGACAGAACTCAATCACATGTCTCTTAATTCTAATAAAACAAAATGTATGTTTATAACTACTCGGCAAAAAAGACAGAAATTGCGTTCTCCATTCGCGCCTATATATATCCATGGACAACAAATCGAAGAAGTAGTCTCACACAAAGTACTAGGTGCAGTAATTGACAACGATTTGTCTTGGTCAGATCACATAGCTGCATTAGGAAAAAGAATCTCAGTAAGATTATATCAACTTAGGAAAATCAAAAATTTTCTAAATCTACAGTCACGAAAACTATTCTTTCATGCACATATTCTATCTCTTATAAATTATGTTTCTACC
This sequence comes from Stramonita haemastoma, assembly GCA_030674155.1. Classification (NCBI taxonomy): domain Eukaryota; kingdom Metazoa; phylum Mollusca; class Gastropoda; order Neogastropoda; family Muricidae; genus Stramonita; species Stramonita haemastoma. The sequence goes on from JASPKP010001400.1 coordinate 25,761, forward strand.
TTATGGGACAGTGCCAGTGAAACAAACCTAAAGCATATAAGCCGCCTACATAAAAGAGCTGTTAAACTAATCCGATTGAATCCTAATACACTGACCACCACCAACTACAAAGAACTAGATATTCTTCCACTTAAAGACAGACTACAGTTCAACAAGTACCTATGTATGTTCAATATATTAAACGGAAAAGCCCCAAAGAGAATTGTGGAAAATTTTGCTGTCAATATATACAGGCCTACCCATAGACTGTTTCTGCCCAGGCCCCATAATAATCTCTATAAATCAAGCCTTGCATATTCAGGAAGAACATTGTGGAATAGCCTACCTCCCTGTCTGAAATCAGTTCCTTCTAAACAAATGTTTAAGAAGCTTTTGAAGAGACATTTGATGGACAAACTGTAAGTCCACGATTATGTTCGATACTACCTCACGTTTGGATGTTTGTTGTTCATGCCCATGTTATTTTGTAATTTTATCATTTGTATGTGTGACGTGAGCTTATGTTGTACTGTCTTGGGTCTGGGTTTTTTGTTGTTGTTTTTTATCTTGAGAGATTTGTTGTAAAAAATCCTCATTTACTTGAGTTTTTCAACAAGGTTGATATTTGTCTTTGCATGCTTTAGAAGTCATCTTTATGATTTTTTTTTAGTGAGGGCAGGATGAAAAAAAGTTGTGTAAACTTAATCTTTTACCCTCAATAAAGATCATTTTGACTTGACTTGACTTGACTTGACTTGACACACACACACTGGGAGATACACGGACAGACCGACCGACAGACAGAGAGAGTTTTAAAAAGTGCAATATTAATTACAGTCTTGTATTCCTGTGATAAAACTGTTTTGTGCATATTTTTTTTTATATAATCGTATTCCATTTTGTATACTTACCCTGATAGCAGTAATAACGCTAAAAAAAAGTTTGCTTTCATGGGATATTACATACTTATAATTCTGCAGGTATCAAAAAGGCCAAAAAAGTAAATATTTCAGCTACCAAAGTTTGCTTCCTAGTGCTACTTTGAAGTATGACTGTGTGGATGAATGGCTGCAAAAAGTGTTACATTTCTCTCTGTATTTTTTATATATATATATTTTTTTTTATTGTTTTATATCGAGGATAACGGGATAAGCGCTCATGTGCTTTTTTACATCCAGTCCCCATGTGTGTGCAGTTTTGTAAATGTCATCTGTTCCCACCAGCACACGTTGGCCTACTCCTACGAAAAGCGGAACAGGATTTAACGTGTGCGCAAGATGTTCTGCTTGAGTTCGCACACGGGGTCTCGGTTTATAGTCTCATCCGAAGGACTTTGGAGAGAGTGGAGTCAGCACTGATGTTAACTCCAGGAGAAAAATCTCCTCGAACGGGAATCGAACCCGGGTCGTCAAATTGCGAGCACAATGTTCTGACCTCTAGGCTATCCCGTCCCTCCTGTAGGTAGTACGTGTGTGCTTGGTTGTTCACACTGTTTTCGTTCTCTTTCTTTTTTTGTCCATTCCTCGTCTTCAACTCCGAGGTTTACCATGGTGAGATTTTGCACATAGGACCGTTGTTATTGCGCTCGCAATTTGACGACCCGGGTTCGAATCCCAGTCGAGAGGATTTTTCCTCTGGAGTTAACATCAGTGCTCACTCCACTCCCCCAAAAGTCCTTCGGATGAGAAAACCGAGGACCCGTGTGCGAACGCACGCAGAACATCTTGCGCACACGTTAAATCCTGTTCCGCTTTTCGTAAGAGTAGGCTATCGAGTGCCGGGTGGAACAGATGACACGATTTACAAAAAGTGCATACACACGGGACTGGATGTAAAGAAAAGCCCATGAGTGCTTATTCCATTATCCTCGATATAAAAGAATAAAATAAAATGATAAGAAATAAAGTAAAAAAAAAAATCCAGCATCAAAGCAGCCACATTCCGACGGTGTCTAAACGTTTCCTCTGTATGCGTCAGTTTTTGGAAAAAAAAAATGTCTTCCATTCGTCCTGATACGCAGTGACCTGTCCTCCTAAAGACATGCGACAGATAGTAATGAGGGGCGATTTTGCAATTTAGGGGGATTGAAAACCAAAGGGTATACCCACGGAGAGCAAAGGGTCTAATTCAACCCAATTTCCCAATTTTAAAAGTCTTTATTTCCAGCGTCATCAATGGGGCACCCATCAGCCCCCCGTGGACGTACATTTTTTTTCAATGCTGACATTCATTCACACAGGCACACAGTAGAATCTGCCGAAAGGCAGAAGGGTTTTAACTTGTGGGCAAGATGTTCTGTGGCCTTCACCCCGCCGCCCTTTGGGGCCTGGGTGGACATTTATACATGTTTTTAATTTTTTTTTAAAAATTCTTATAAAGCAGGTGTTGACATGAGGATGAGACTATAAACCTAAGGCCGTGTGCAAACGCACGCAGAAAAATTTTGCCCCCACGTTAAAAACCCCCGTTCCCCCTTTTTGGAAAGGGTAGGCCATTGTGTGCAGGTAAAAGCCGATGACAACAAAAGAAACCCAGCATGCACACAGGAAACCGTGTTTAGAAAAACCCTTTCCCTGAGGAAGAATCGGGGAGTTGGAGTCCCCAGGGGGTTTTGGGGCTGTAGGCCCATAGGCCTATGGTAAACTTTTCTGGGGGTTTTTTTTCTGCGACGGCACTGGAACCAAAGCTATCGGGGAATTGGGCCCTTTTCCCGTTCCAATGGAACCACCGGGGGATGTGGAGTTTGGGGGAGGAGGGGGGCTGCTGCATGGGTAAAAAGCTTGCCCTCCCTACTTACCCGGCTTTTCGCCTAGAGTCAGAGTGCCCTCTCCATAGTCTTTTTCCCAACTGACGGATCCTGTATACACAATTTTTAAATGCTGATTGAAAGGTCCTGTGTTTTTAAAAGAACATTTTTCTTGGTCCTTTTAAAAAAAGCATTGTTATGCTTTTCGTAAAGAACAAAAAAATACTACGCTCCTGTTTTCCCCTTAAAAAATGAAAATGCTAAAATTTTTACTTGATTTAGTGGTTTGTGAAAATTTTAAATTATCTTGAGCCAAGTTTTTTTTGAAAAAAGTGTCATGGGTATTGAAAACAAAAAGTTTCACCCCCAGCTATGGGGTAGCACAAGGAAGCGTGTTTGTTTTTCTCTTTTTTTCCCATTTTTCTCAGTTTGGAGCTCTTACAATAATCGTTGTAAATTTATGCAGACAACCTTGAGGGGTTTTTTTTAGCAACCCAGTAAATTATAGGTTCTCATGACTTTTTTTCGATCTAATATCTAAATTTGAAACTTTTTCCACCAAAAATGTTTGGAGAGGGGGCGCTGCTTTTCCGTTTTTTGGGGTGTCCCCATCTTAAAACCATCGTGAAGAACCCGAAAACCCTTGCATTTTTCTGTAAAATTAGAATGAAATAAGAAAAAATACAAATATTAAAAAAAAAGGGGTACGTATAT
>JASPKP010001401.1:0-2500 GCA_030674155.1 Stramonita haemastoma
ACATACATACTACATACATACATACATACATACATACATACATACATACATACATACAGACAGACAGACAGACAGACAGACAGACAGACAGACAGACAGACAGACAGACAGGCTATCGTGTGCCAGTGGGAACAGTTGACATTTACAAAAAACTGTATACACACGAGGACTAGAAGTAAAAAAGCACAAGAGTGCTTATTCCATTATCCTCGATATAAAAGAATAAAAAATAAAATAAAATAGATAGATAGATAGATAGAGAGATAGAGAGATAGATAGATAGATAGATAGATAGATAGATAGATAGATAGATAGATAGATAGATAGATAGATAGATAGATAGACCGATGTGCAAGCAGACAGACATGCAGAATCACACAAAGCTGGTTACTAAATAAAATCGAAGAACAATCCTTTGCCATCCATCATTTTAAGTCTCCATACATGCACATTTCACTGTTTTAGCTGCACTGTCCTACTTTAAGAATAATTTATCACTTGATAGGCTATATCATCTTTATAAACTGACAGTAAGAGTAGGCCTAAATATAATACTAGATACATCATCTTTATAAACTGACGATTCACATCATCATTGAAACAGAACGTCTGGATTGATTGATTGATTGATTGATTGATTGATTGATACCGTCCACCTGAGGTCTTGTGCTTAATCTGAATTGCATTATCTCCCTTATCAAATAAAAAGAAAGTCATATCGGTTTTGAGAAAGTATGTCATCTAAGGTACACACACACACACACACACACACACACACACACACACACACACACACACACACACACACACACACACACACACACACACACACGGCAATCAAATACAGATGGGAAAAAAAGACTCATTCTTGTTCCTCAAGTGAGTCAATAAAAGGCCTGATTTTTTCTCAAATAAAACACTGTGAAGAAGGAGAGAGACAGAGCATATGCGCACAGACACTTAAAAAAAAAGCAGCACGCATATAGATGTAGAAACAGGCAGGCAGGCAGGCAGACAGACAGACAGACAGGTAGGAAATGGTAGAGAAGTCGAACAACTGTAGGATATAATATAAGAGACATGTAATACGATATAGGTCTCTCGGCTTACTCTCCATTCAGCAAAGCCATTACAGGGAAGGTCATAAGGGACAAACAATGACACGACCAAGGTTTGATGTTCAACTAAATGCCTGGCCCCCTTGTTGTATATATATGTTCCTTCTGTACGTGAATAGGGGTTCTGTCAAAACGGTACAGACTAATGTGAATGGAATGTGAACGGAAGTAATGTTAAGAAAATAAATGCAATTATCCCAACAAAACAACAACAAAATAGATACATACACACAAAAAATAATTCATAGAAAAAAAGAAGTGAATAAACAAGGTTACAGTCTGTAACTAATAAAACGCACGCGTGCGTGCATGCGTGCGTGCGTGCGTGCGTGCGTGCGCGGCGTGTGTGTGTGTGTGGTGTGTGTGTGTGTGTGTGTGGAGAGAGAGAGAGAGAGAGAGAGAGAGAGAGAGAGAGAGAGAGAGAGAGAGAGAGAGAGAGAGAGGAGAGAGAGAGAGAGAGACAGCGCAAGCATGCAATGGATGCATGTATATATATATATATATATATATATATATATATATATATATATATATATATATATATATATATGAATTCATTCTATGTCTTTTTTTCTCACCCTGTATCAGCGTGCTTAAATCATAAATTAAGATAGATAGATAGACAGACAGACAGACAGACAGACAGACAGACAGACAGACAGACAGACAGACAGATAGATAGATAGATAGATAGATAGATAGATAGATAGATAGATAGATAGATAGATAGATAGATAGATAGATAGATAGATAGATAGATAGATAGACAGACAGATAGATAGATAGATGAATGAATGTATACATGGATGGATGGATGGATGGATGGATGCAAGGATGGATAAACAGACTTACAGACCGACAATGAAAAGTAAATACTAGATAGTTAAATAAATGCCGAAAAGACAAGTTACACAGAAAACTAGTGAGAATAAAAAAGCAGAAGAAATAAACAACCAAGAGTAAACCTAGCAATAAACAACAAGATTACAGATAAATGCTATATGAAAAAAAGCCACACATGAAACCCCAAACCCACAACAAAAATGCACACAGATGGACATAACCAGCACATCTGCCTATTGTATAAGGCTTTGTCTTTATCTCCTATAGTTCATTAGACCTACTGACCTATTTTACAATCCATCTGTTATCATCTTAGCAAAGCAAATGAGTAATCGTTAATTTTATGCACAAACAATACATCACAGGTTAATGTACTCGAGAGTAGGATGCTCCCCCTCCCCCTCCCCCCCATATTCCCCTTCTCTGACCCTTTCAGATTAAAAAATAATTAACATGTTTATGGAGCTGTTCTGTTCACCTTCTGACCCGTTCAGCTCGAATAAACCAAGTTCTGTTCTTCTGTTCAAATGAGTCTACTG
>JASPKP010001401.1:7500-17500 GCA_030674155.1 Stramonita haemastoma
TGTTTATAGCGCCCGACACAATGTGTATGGTTACGACCACAATAGAGGGATGAAAATTACTTTTGTTTGTGCCTGACATAATGTATAAATCACACAGGTTTATTCTAGTAGTCTTAATTATAAAGTACAGACTTTTTATTGACATAATCATTATATTCACATAGGCCTTGTCTAACTTTTCGTCACACAGATTATTTACATAGTCTTTAAATTCGCATAGTCTGACTTACGAAGGTGTATTCACATAGTCCTGATATTTACAGTCTGATATTCACATAGTCCTGATAATTACAGTCTGATATTCACATAGTCATGATATTTACACAGTCTGATATTCACATAGTCATGATATTTACACAGTCTGATATTCACATAGTCATGATATTTACACAGTCTGATATTCACATAGTCATGATATTTACACAGTCTGATATTCACATAGTCATGATATTTACAGTCTGATATTCACATAGTCATGATATTTACAGTCTGATATTCACATAGTCATGATATTTACAGTCTGATATTCACATAGTCATGATATTTACACAGTCTGACTTATATCACACAGGTTTATTCACGTAGTCATCCTATTCACACAGTCTGACATCACAGAGATTATTCGCATAATCATATATTCTGACATGCGTGCACATATCCACATATTCTGACGAATACCACACAGGTTTATTCAGAGAGTCACTATATTTACCCTGTCTGACTGATATCACACAGGTTTATTTACATAGTCGTTATGAGGCCTTTTCATATAGCATGGCATATCACATAGGTTATTCACATAGTCTTATTTATATGCACATATTCATATATTCCTATATGGCTGTGAATCATGGACTCTGAGAGCAGAGTTAGAGAGGAGAATCCAAGCATTCGAGAACAAGTGCCACAGAAGACTCCTCAGAATATCATACAAAGAACACAAGACCAATAACTATGTGAAAGAAGAAATCAAAAAGCGTGTGGGCCCCCAAGAGCCTTTGCTCTCCACCATAAAGAGGAGAAAGCTGATGTGGTTTGGTCACACCACAAGACACAACACCCTAGCAAAAACCATCCTGCAAGGAACAGTCGAGGGCAAGAGAAGAAGAGGCCGCCAAAAGAAATCATGGGTTGACAACATCAAAGACTGGACCGCCCAACCCCTGCAACACCTCCTACTAGCCACACAGGATCGTGAAGCATGGAAAAAGATCGCTGTTGCGTCTTCTCTCATGTCCCCCCTACGTCCTTTGGGACATGGGACTGAGTGAGTGAGTGAGTGAGTGATTCATATAGTCCGACTTACATGGATGCATACAATCATATAGACTGACTTACATCACATAGGTTTATTCACAGTCACCATATTCACATAGTCAGACTGATAACACAGAGGTTTATTCACATAGTCATCATATTCACATACTTATGCCACAGGAGTTTATTCACACAGTCATCGTATTCACATAGTCTGACTTAAACCACAGAGGTTTATTTACATAGCACATCATATTCACATAGACTTATTTCACAAAGGTTTATTCACATAGTCATATCATGTTCACATAGACTTATACCACAGTGGTTTGTTTATTCATATAGTCACCACATTCACATAGTCTGAGATATAGCACAAAGGATTATTCCCATTCTTGTGCACGCGTCAACAGCATGGAGAGAGCAGTACTGGCAGGGAAAACAAATACATCAGCAGACAGGAAAAGGGGAAAAAAATGGGTGGCGCTGCACTTGTGGCGACCCGCTCTCCCGGGAAGAGCAGCCTGAATTTCACGCAGAGAAATCTGCTGTGACATAAAGTGGTATATATAAAGAAAGAAAGAAAGAAAGAAAGAAAGAAAGAAAGAAAGAAAGAAGAAAGAAAGAAAGAAGAAAGATAGAAAGAAAGAAAGAAAGAAAGAAAGAAATAGTACTGTACGACATGATACTGAACTCAGACAGAAGCTGACATCACTGAGAAAAAGTGACTGATACTGAAGGTCGTAGACAAAGTGATGTCGTCGATCAGTTAATTACAGTCTACAGTCCTTTTTTTTCTTTCTTTTTCCTCTGTTGATCAACCTGTGTGTGTGTGTGTGTGTGTGTGTGTGTGTGTGTGTGTGTGTGTGTGTGTGTGTGTGTGTGTGTGTGTGCGTGTGTGTGTGTGTGTGTGTGTGTGTGTGTGTGTGTGTGTGTGTGTGTGTGTGCACGCGCGCCCGTGTCTGTGTGTGTACGAGCTGGCACACACTTTTGCACGCGTGTGTGCGCGCATGTGCACGTGTATTATGAGCGTGCGTGTGTGATTAATACGAAACCTTTATATAAATCTGATCAATTTCCATCAGTTAATGAAATCTGATCTATCCATTCCTCAAACCTTCAATCAATCCAATTACTACTGTGTGAGGGCCACTGCCCGCCAAACAAGCAGCAGTGCCCAGGCGAGTATCAAGAAAACCTCATTTCATTTTCTCCCCCATTCTCTGTAACCCCTAGCTCTCTCTCTCTCTCTCTCTCTCTCTCTCTCTCTCTCTCTCTCTCTCTCTCTCTCTCTCTCTCTCTCTCTCGTGTTCACTGCTCTCTTCTCTCTCTCTCTCTCTCTCTCTCTCTCTCTCTCTCTCTCTCTCTCTCTCTCTCTCTCTCTCTCTCTCTCTCTCTCTCATCTCTATACAGCGCCGTGAGAAATAACAGCTGTATGTTGACAACCCTTCCGAAGTCAGGTTAAGGTGACGTCACCACATGTTATTTCCTTGTTAACTTACATTTACACCACTATGTTAAGTCATGGCAGATTTCTCTGCGTGAAATTCCGGTTGCTCTCGCCGCCGAGAGAGCGCGTCGCCACAAGAGCAGCGCCACCCATTATTTTTCTTTTCTTTTCCTGTCTGCAACTGTATTTGTTTTCCTATCAGAGTAGCTTTTTTTCTACAGAATTTTGCCAGTTACAACTCTGATCGAGCTGTTGGCCTGGATCAAGACTATGAATATATATCATTATACTATCAAGGCTAGATTAAGCTATAAGCTTATTAAAAAAAAAGAAGTAAAAACCAAACCAAAAAAATGTAGACATTCTTTTCCATGTGGCTGTGGCAGGTGACGTCACACTAACCAGACTTCAAGAGAATCGAACATACCCCCAGGGAATGAAAAGATTGTAAAACGAACCGCCCCCTGGAATGAGTGACACCAGAAATACGGGTGACGTCAGCGGTATGGCCGTCTGCTGGTTTGCCCAGTCAGCTCTATCGATCTTTCAGGTCCATCTTTCCTGCTTCTCCCCTTTTCGGTTCCAGCTGCTCTCTCTCTCTCTCTCTCTCTCTCTCTCTCTCTCTCTCTCTCTCTCTCTCTCTCTCTCTCTCTCTCTCTCTCTCGCTCTCTCCAGCAGGGACTGGATGCAAAAAAGCACGCAAGTGCTTAATCATTATCCTCGAAATAAAACAATTTGATTCTCTCTCTCTCTCTCTCTCTCTCTCTCTCTCTCTCTCTCTCTCTCTCTCTCTCTCTCTCTCTCTCTCTCTCTCTCTCTCTCGTCTTCCTTTCCTCTTTCTTGCTGTCTTCCATCCCTGGTATTGATGACAGCTATCTATGCCTTTCTATTAACGGCGTCTCCTAGGCTTCTTGACAGTTTAGTCGCGGCCTAGGTAATTGCATGTGCGCGCTTTTCCACAGCCACACGCGCGGGCGCAACAACCTGTTCGTTTTATTTGATATGATCAATTGTTTGAGATTGGCTCGGGTCCACACACACACACACACACACACACACGCACACACACACACACACACGCGCGCGCGCGCGCGCGCGCGCGCGCACACACACACACACATACACACACGCAAGCACGCACGCACCCACCCAACCCCCAACCAACCCCCCCCCCCCCCACACACACACACACACTCACGCCCCCCCCCCCCCTCCACAACACACACACCACACAGTCAGGGGTGCACTCGCATTCGACTGAAATCAGTGGCAACACTCTAATCACTTGGCTATTCTGCTCCCTCATTCACACACAATTTTAAAAACAGACAGACAGACAGACAGACAGACACACACACACACACACACACACACACACACACGCACAGGCACAGGCACAGGCAGGCAGACACAGACACAAACAATCGGAAAGGAGGAAAGAAAAAAACACAAAACAGTCCACCCCCCCCCCCAACCCCCCCCCCCCCCCTACTTCATCTTACCATACTACACAGGTATCCACTGTTTCACACCTTGTGCTAACCTAATCAGTTAAGTTCTGAAACCACCATTCATCATGGGAATACAGCCAGAGTGTTTTTTCCACGATGATGATGCTGTCTGCTTTTGAATATAGGCCATCGCCTCATAGTCTTTTTGCCTTGTGCTAGTTTAGGTCTCAGCCACTGGTTTTGATTCTTCCGCGTTTTGCTGTGCTGGCTTCCCTGCTCTGATGGCTGGGTATGCATTGTTTGTTGTCTAACGCTCAGGCAGCAACTATTGTTTGCCTGTCAAATGAGCAAAACTGCGCTGGGCTGCCAATAAGCGCCTGACAAGTTAGGCCCAGCAGATCCAACTTCAGTGTGGGAGAGAATTGTTATCTTTTGTTTTTTTTGGGGAAAAAAGGCTAGAGAGTTGACCAAGAAGGCAGAAAATAATAGACAAAAAGGAGGTGACATGAAGAAAAGGGACAAGACAAACAAAGAGAGGGATCGAAAAGAGGGATCGAAAAGAGGGAATTCCTTGCACAGAATTTCCAGAAGGTGGGGATGTTATTTATTTTGACAAGCTCCAAGCATCCCCACGGGGAGGCTAGGTATAGAGACAAGCGAGAAACGAATGTTTGTTTTTAATCATAATTTTATTTGGCCAAAATAGCTGAATGGTTAAGACCATTTTGATATACATCCCGTGGGTGTGTTCGAATCTCGACAACGGTGTTTGGTGAATTAACTTTTAAGGGTGGATTTTGTTGTTGTTGTTTATGGTCTTGAGGGTCAAATCTAAAGTACAGATCTACCAGAGCCTTAATTCTTCTCGTGTACATACACATGCAGAAGATCAAATGTGCGCGTTAAAAAATTTCGCAAATCATGTCAGTGTTTGGTGGGTTTGGAAAGGCGAATGTACCCTGTATGCATCCTGTACACAAAATGAGCTGCTCTAATATAGGAATGTGTCAGCTGAGGCCAGCAGGCAGACCTCTTGCGGAGTTACCAGCACAGAAGACCAGGCACTACGCACCTCACCCAGTAAGAAAACACAGAGAAAATAATATGAACTACAATACTACCAGGGGTTGGTTATTGTCTACGATTGATAATATTTTAACGTTTCCCTTAAAGAAATAATCGTACCAAGAAAACGATGCGTCATGTTTTCTAGGCTGGGTAAAATTACTGAAGAACTGAGACGAAAGTAAAGTGCGCGCGCATGTATGTGTGCGTGTGCGCTCGCGCGCGCGCGTGTGTATGTGTGTCCATGTGTCCGTGTGTGCATGCATGTACGTGCGCACTTCGCACGTAAAAGTATTAGAGACGCCATTTCACAAACCCTAAACAAGCACAATCCCAAATAGGTTCCAAATTAATGCAGTCAGCTCCTGACCTTTGTAGAAATATAATTGCAGTCTTCGAAACAGAGAGAGAGAGAGAGAGAGAGAGGAGAGAGAGAGAGAGAGAGAGAGAGAGAGAGAGAGAGAGGGGAGAGAGAGAGAGAGAGAACAGATGCAAGTATAGAAAGAAAGGTCATCAAGTATGTTTCATTCCGCTTTTCGATGAAAACTAAGAGTTATGGTTCCTCACAGGGGGCGGAGGGGGGGGGGGGGGGGGGGGGAGGTAGGTTCAGTATGTATCTAGGCTACCCGTGAACTGGGTTTCCTGTTTTCCACCCGTTGTTTCCAAAATTGAATGGAAAGATAAACGAGGCACTGAAGTCTTAAGGGAAAAAGCGGCGTGTGTCTGTGCGCGTGCACGTGCGCGCATGTGTTTGTGTGTGTGTGCGTGCGTGCATGAGTGCGTGCGTGCGTGTGTATGTGTGCGTGTGTGCGTGCGTGGTGTGTGTGTGTGTGCATGAGTGCGTGCGTGCGTGTGTATGTGTGCGTGTGTGCGTGCGTGTGTGTGTGTGTGTGTGTGTGTGTGTGTGTGTGTGTGGTGTGTGTGTGTGTGTGTGTGATGCATGCATATATGCACAAAAATATTCTAGTGTAAGGCCATGCACTAGTGTGTTGTGCGTGTACCACTTGCTTGAGCTGGCAGGCAGTACGCGATATATATATATATAGATATAGATAGATAGATAGATAGATAGATAGATAGATAGATAGATAGATAGATAGATAGATAGATAGATAGATAGATAGATAGATAGATCGATCCATCCATCCATCCATCCATCCATCCATCCATCCATCCATACATACATACATACATACATACATACATACATACATACATACATATCTGTGTGTATACAGATAGACACAAAGACAGACAGACAAATAAATAGATACATAAACTCATAGATACACTAGGTGAGAGAGAGAGAGAGAGAGAGAGAGAGAGAGAGAGAGAGAGAGAGAGAGAGAGAGAGAGAGAGGAGAGAAGAGAGAGAGAGAGAGAGAGAGAGAGAGAATAGTTGAACCAACAGTTAGTGAGACAGACGGAGTTTGGGTAGAGTCCAAACACAGATGCAGAAAAAAAGCAACACGCTGTGTACTGATGGTACCGCTCAGTCAGATACACTGCATTACACCAACAGAGAGAAGAGAGAAGAGAGAGAGAGAGAGAGAGAAGAGAGAGAGAGAGAGAGAGAGAGAGAGGAGAGAGAGAGAGAGAGAGAGAGAGAGAGAGAGAGAGAACATACATCCATTATTCGGTAACACTGATGAGGCATTACACTACATTACATTACACTACACCATACCACACACCACACCACACACACACCACACCACACTACACCACACTACACCACACCACACCACACCACAACCACACTACACTACACTACACTACACTACACTACACTACACTACACTACACTACACTACACTACACTACACTGTTGACAAACCTGTTCTTTACATAATGTACAAAATAACGAAGAGAAAGAGTATCTGGCTACCAAAGTAGCGGTTGGAAATGAGACACTTCTTGCGGATTCTAAAGAGCGATTATCATGAAGGTGATATGCCTCTCTCTCTCTCTCTCTCTCTCTCTCTCTCTCTCTCTCTCTCTCTCTCTCTCTCTCTCTCTCTCTCTCTCCTCTTCTCTCTCTCTCTCTCTCTCTCTCTCTCTCTCTCTGTGTGTGTGTGTGTGTGTGTGTGTGTGTGTGTGTGTGTGTGCCTGCCCTTTTTACCTTACTTGTTCTAACCCTATAGAGATAAGGTTATATACCTCTGACATCTAGGTGAACTGGGGTAATGTACCCAAGCTAAAGCCCCACGAATGATATTGGTTATAAAAGCAGACAAGTAAAAACACACACCAAAGAGTCTGGCAGAGCAAGTTTTCGGTTTACTTAAAACCTTCTTCAGGCTAAATGATTGACCACCTTGAATAATATTGCCAGCTTGAATAATATTGCCAGCTTGAATAATATTGCCAACTTGAATAATATTGCCATCTTGAATAATGAGTTACTGGTTACTTATCTACATGTACACCACTACTGATCAGTGTGGGGTGGGGGTTGGTGGGGGAAAATAGTCTAACATTCATTGCAGTATCCTGTCATTCATAAGTTATTTTATTCAAAATATGTGGCGAATTGGTCAAATAAATTGTGTATTTAACCCCTCAAATTTACATCGATACTATAATATTTATTCCCTAAAAATTAATGAATTTAGAATTGTTCTATTCCTACGATATTTTCAAATATAACTGATTATTTTGGTCTTGTTTTCTTGCATAAAAGTCTTCCCATACAAAGTGAATGTAAGAGCTGCATAATTAATGGGGTTTTTTTCCTTTGTATCCCAACGGTATTGCATTAATTCTAGATCCACTAGAACAACAGAAGTTTACCATCGATTGAAAATATGATATGGACGACAGCAAAACCTTATGTCTCAAGTTAAACAACAACAATCACAACAACAGACAACAAACCAACAACATAATGTCATTCAGTTTCAAAATGTTTCAGGTCCATCATAGGGGCTCACGTATTTGGATCAGAACTAAACCATCTCCTGTCAGTTGATGCAGGAATGTTTAAACAAAGAAAAGAAAAAGAAAATAGGCGTGGATTGACCTCTCAGTGCCAAAACCTTCAACCAACATCATGAACACACAATTTCCACAATACGTCAGCGAAGAAAGGAAAAGTGGGACAACAGAGACGTAGGCTATAGATTTCTGAAGCAAACGTCGGGTAGGCTTATCTACATTGACATAAGCTCGGATGAAAATAAAATATTGGCACAGTGCGCTGAAGAAATGTTGCTACAGCCAAATAGTTCTTGAAGAACTGAACAGCTTAAGTAGGTAGAAAGGCTCATACGATAAATTTACAAATAAAAAGTCATGTCGCTCACACTAGGTGTTTAGCAGTAAAATAAAAATTAAAAGAGAGTCAAGACAGTGGAAACTGCTTCAGGTAACACCCAGTACAGCACGGGTATAGATACGTGTGTGTGTGTGTGTGTGTGTGTGTGTGTGTGTGTGTGTGTGTGTGTGTGTGTGTGTGTGTGTGTGTGTGTGTGTGTGTGTGTGTGTGTGTGTGTGATCTATCCGGCGTTACTGTTCTAGAGCTACTGTCCCTTTCCCAAGAGTCCATTGTTTATCTATGTCGGTCAAGACTCTACTCCTGACAGCTGTAGCAGTAGACAGAAAATAGTCTAGTGTATAAACCTTCAAACTCTCGGCCACTTACTGATTATCTCATCTAGACTGCGATTTTGAATAATACCCTCTCAAGATGAACAAATTTGTTGGTTTGCACAATCTTCTCTCAGTTCTCACATATATAATATATATGAGATATATCTAATATACATACATATACATATCCATCAGTAGGGCATTGTGCGCCGAAGGAAACGGATGACAAAATTTACGATTACTACATGCACACATGGACTCTATGGCAAAAAAAAAGCAGAAGAGTGTCTAGTCCATTATCTTCGAAATAAAGAATAAACAAGTAAATAATTGTTTGTATATATCTGTGTACGTATGTACGTACATTGTGTGAGAGAGAGGAGAGAGAGAGAGAGAGAGAGAGAGAGAGAGAGAGAGAGGAGAGAGAGAGAGGAGAGAGAGAGAGAGAGAGAGAGAGAGAGAGAGAGAGAGAGAGAGAGAGAGAGAGAGAGAGAGAAAGAGAGCGTATATGTGTATGTGTCAGAGACAGAGGGACACAGATAAAAACTGACTCAGACAGACAGACAGACAGGTTGACATACGGGCGCACAAACGAATACTCCCAGCTAGGTTTGTGGCATTAAGTAGCAATAAGCTGTGGTGTTATCAGGGTGGTTTACGATAGGGAGGACAGATAGACTGGTCTGTGCCTCCTCAGTCTCTTGGTTGGCTGGTCGGTCAACCTTCGACTTATCAATTTTTGTCGGCCATCTCTCTCTCTCTCTCTCTCTCTCTCTCTCTCTCTCTCTCTCTCTCTCTCTCTCTCTCTCTCTCTGTGATGAAAAAAGTCTGTCAATACTAATCTGTAAACCTTGGGATTAAAGATTATTAATATATATCTCTCTCTCTCTCTCTCTCTCTTAGAGGGAAAGGGCTCGAGGAAAATTGATGCTCACAATGGGAGATAATTTATCCATTGACACCTTGCATCCTCGTCTCATTTCTATGTTTTCTTGTGTTGGACACGAGGAAAATAGATGCTCACAATGGGAAGCAATGTATTCGTTGACACGTCCTCCTCTCATTTGTATGTTTTCCTTGTGGGTTTTTTCCTTTTCTTTATCATCTCACTTAACTTTTTTTTCTCATCCATGGTTTTATTGTCTAATTGTCATGATAGGGGCTGTTGGCCAACGTCATAAAAAAT
>JASPKP010001401.1:22500-29185 GCA_030674155.1 Stramonita haemastoma
TCCCCCGAAGTCGGAGTGCGGCTATCCAAACGCAAAAAATCTCACCATTGGTAAACCGACCTTTAGCCGAGGAAACGAAAAAAAACCTTGTTTGTACATTTTCTGGTACTGTTTTAAGTTTGTATCATTGTAGTCCATATTAACGGCCAGGAAAAAAAACTGTGTAAATGTTTATTGGTAACTTGAAAATCATCATCATCATCATCATCATCAAGTAAGATCAATTACGTACATCTCAGAAACCGGTGTTTGAAAATACAACACACAATGAGAAAATTCGGGCTAGTACAAAATACTAAGCCAACAGTTTCACCAAATAGGTCAGTGTCCATTCCTGCGTTCTTCTGTTAAAGGACACTGTACTGCTGGCATGTGGCCACACGCGCAAGGCTACAGGGTAATGAATCTCCATCATCATCACGGCAGTTGCCGTAGTCTAACCATAGTTAAAGTACCATCTGTTGGTGGCTGGTAGTCTCCTGCACCTGTGCCTTTAATGATGGGGGTACTGTGCTCTGTAGGCCTATTCAGGTCGGTTCTGCATATACTTCACTTTCGTACAAGTCTGCATATTTATTGTTGTTGTTGTTGTAGTGCCCTAAGCGATGGTGGGTGATCGGGATGCATAGGTTATGGTGGTGGTGGCTGTGTGATGGTGGTGGTGGTGGTGGTGGTAGAGTGCGTGTGGGGTGGGAGGGTGGGGGAGTGTGTGTGTGGGGTGAGAGAGAGAGAGAGAGAGAGAGAGAGAGAGAGAGAGAGGAGAGAGAGAGAGAGAGAGAGAGAGGAGAGAGAGAGAGAGAGAGAGAGAGAGAGAGAGTCTGTGTGTTTCAAAACTCAATCAATAGAAACCAACTTTGGAAGAAAATACGTCTAAATTTTTTTCTGTCTACATAAAGTACAAAAATAACAAAAATCGACGGTTGAGAGTGCTAAACGAAAAGGCAATTAATATTGTGTAATGGGAGATAACATGTAATGAGGGGGGAAAAAGTACTGATCTCCCATTTAGATTGGTTTCTTTTTTACTTCTTTTATTCATCTTTAGTGCTGATGCTACGTCCAGTCTTCTTAGTTAGATTCCCAATATTTCAGTTGTTTAGGGGTTGTTGTTGGGTTGTTGTTGTTTTTGGCAATAAAAGATAAAGAAAAAAGGGTTGCCCTTCAATTTTGTCATTTTGAAAACCCCCCACACTGATTAAACACACAAAATAGAACACAGTTAAGATAAACACAATTTATTGTGGTATCATCCATATTCAGTCCCTAAATCAGAAATCTCCTCTGGGACGTAGATATAATTTCAGCAACAACAATATATCGTTTAGTAAGTAATTCTTCTGAATGAAAAATAATCTCAATTCAAAAGGCCAGAATTTTCAATGATCAATCCATTGTCAAGTATAGACCGGCTTGCGAAGGTCGGTTCTCTTTCGTACGAGTCTGCATGTTTATTGTTCTTGTTGGTGGTGGTGGTGGTGGTGGTGTTATAGTGCCGTAAGCGGTGGTGGGTGATCGTGATGCATAGGTACTAGGTTATGTTGGTGGTAGCACAACAACACGGCCATTTCGTATTGTTGAGCTACAGTGGAACGGATTATTTACAGACTGTGAAGGTCACCCATAAATTCAGTGGGCTTTTCCCGATTCGATTGTCACCGAAGCAAGCAATCAAACACACACACACACACACACACACACACAGAGAGAGAGAGAGAGAGAGAGAGAAGAGAGGAGAGAGAGAGAGAGAGAGAGAGAGAGAGAGAGAGAGAGAGAGAGAGAGAGAGAGAGAGAGAGAGAGAGAGAATATTTGCAGGAATAATCTTGAAATGTTTTTCAAAGCTTTCCTAGCAGAGCCTTGCGTTTAATCAGGAAAGCAAAATGTTCTTGCTGCTGCTTGGTTGATTTTCATTTTGTTTTGTTTGTTTCTGTGGGTTTTTTTGTTGTTGTTATTATTTTGGTGTCGAGTATTCCTGTTTCTTTTTTTCTCTTTGTTTGGCTGGTCGTTGTTGTTGTTTTTAACTTTCAATATCAACGAATACTTTCGAGAACTGAAGCACTTGTTGTACTTAGGCAATGTGCAGACCTGCTTTCAGCAATTCCTCTGTTGTAATTATCTCAGGCACACCTTTCAATCCATAACTGCGCAGGACAGGTATCCTTTACTTCTCAAATCTCTCTCCATTGTCCCTGCTCGTACCTCCAGCAGCAATGATATGAGGTGACTCTCGGCCAGCCTGCCTGCCCAGGATCCATAATGACTGGGCATGCGGAAAGCGCTGAGAACAAAATAGCTCAACAGACGTGCAATTATCAGCAGAGGTTTCGGACAAGAGCCTGGCCTAATAACCAAGGGGGGTAAATACACGCCACCAATGAAAACCAACAATTAAAGGATCCTTGACTTCTCTTTGTAAGTCAAAAGTAGGAAGCAGTCAGAAAACTTGTTATTGTGATAAAAAAAAACAAAAAAACTTGGGGGGAAGGGGGGGGGGGGGGGGGGTAGAGATCGTATAACTTTGTGACCAAGGGATGTTTTATTGCGGCATGAATCAAACTAATTTAATCAAGTACAAAATAGGGAAGCCGCCGCGGTAGTCGAGTGGTTAGGGCGTTGGACTCGTAATCTAAAGGTTGCGGGTTCGATCCCAGCTGTCGGCTATGGCGTTGTGCCCTTGGAAAAGGCACTTTACGGCTATTTTCTCACCCCACCCAGGTGTAAAAGGGGTACCAACCTTGTGTTGGGGGGGTTAACCCTGCGATAGACTGGCGTCCTATCCAGGGGGGAGTCTATGACTCTCAGTCGCTTAACGCCACAGAAACCGGGATAAGCACCGGCCTGATGAGCCTTAGGCTCGGGACAGACTTTAACTTTAACTAACAAAATAGGGAAACATTTCACAGAATTATAAACGGAACTACCAGTCGAACAATGATCAAGTAAACCAATTCTTGGTCCTGATCGGAGAGACACAATCTGGACTATTGTTACTTGACAATACTTACTTCCTTAGCCAATGAAAAAGGCACAGAAACAAAACCAACCCACCATCTTACCATCCATCCAGAAAAGCTTTCTCCACCTGTTTCCCTGTGCTATTATTATTGACTAGAATGCTGAACACACGTGTGTATTTATGAAATACGGCTGGGATGGTGTTCCTTTCTATGGGATGAAAATGATGTATCAGTTGTTTCCTTCTCGCGAACAGAGAGGGGGGAGAGGAGAGGAGAGGAGAGAGAGAGACAGAAGATGGGAGACAGAAGGGGTGGGAAAGAGAGAGAAAAGGAGAGAGAGGGGGGAAGAGACATAAGGGATGGGAAGGAGAGAGGGAGGGAGGAGAAGGAGAGAGAGAAGGGGAGCATACATTATATTCATACAAGAGCCGTTAAAAAAACAAAACAAAGAATCAACAGCAACAAACAACAACAACAACAGCTACAGTGTCTTCTTGGCATCAGGCCTTCGTGAAAAACTAAGAAAATGTAAACAGATATGAAATAGATAACTAAGGAAACAAATAAACATTTCAGCATATACACAATCATGACATAGTCTCAATGAGTATGAACGCGCATAAGAACTAAGCACGTATGTTTATGTAGAGCATGCATAAGTATTTGCGCGCGCGTGCGCGTAAGTTAAAGCACGGGTGTCTCTACTTGTAAGCATCTGTGTGTGTGTGTGTGTGTGTGTGTGTGTTGTGTGTGTGTGTGTGTGTGTGTGTGTGTGTGTGTGTGTGTGTGTGTGTGTGTGTGTGTGTGTGTGTTTCATGGATATTTGCATCAAGAACAACAACAACAAAAGAACCCAAGCTAACTGCAAGTCGATTCAGATCAGCAAGCTATATAATAATATGTATACTCTATCATGAGGAACACCAAGGGAAATAACCGCCCACAAGCCCGACATCACAGACGAATCAAGATAAAGAACGGAGATGCGCTTTAGTACATGTGGCGGCTTTCTTTGCTTGTCTGCTTTTTAGTTTTGTTTTGCTTATCTTTTATGTTATTTTTTTGTTTTGTTTTAAAGAGCAAAGAGCTGGTTTTATGTGAGGAACTGTTAAAGGGTGAACGGATGACCTGCAATTTTGTCATAATTCGACAAAATAAATCATCCTCGTCGATTATAAATTGTTTCAATTTACCTCTTTCTGTATGTCTTCACTTGCTTACTCTATTCTACCACTCATTCATTCCCTTCTCGGAACAGTTTTTTTTCTGCCTATCTATGTCAATGTGCATCTATCTGGGTTTTTCTGTGAGACTGATAAATCTGTGTTGGTAACCTTAACCTTCCAACTGGTGGGCCAGTGTCTTTTTTCTTTTCTTTTTCTCTGATTGAATAACTTATAGAAAATGATTGATACTTATTTTAACTTCCACTTCAGCTGGCAAAACTGACATAAAGCATCACGAGGATTAAAACCAAAATTGCCATACAGAGGAAAACGCAGAGCTTTACAGCCACAGAGAATGCACAGAAAAGCAAACGGGAAGAGGAACAGGGCTTGTTGGTAAAAAAGAAAATACCCTGACCTCGGATCTGACCTTTTTACCTCAAAGTTCACGCGGCGTGTGGCTGCCAACTTTTGACATTAATATAGATGGCATTTCACATCGTTTTAGACACGCCATAACACTGTTCCCGGACTATCGAAAGATGCAAAAGCAACAGATGTAGACCCCATCTATAAAAGCTGTTCGACAAACGATATCAATCCAGAAAACAAAATTACACTGACCAGATATAAACCCAATATACATTCCGGCTAATATAAATGCTGGTGTAGGCAAGACTGTACTGGCTTTTAGGGCTTTTGTTCATTGGAGAATAACAGAGTGTAGTTTTCAACCCCAAAAATGTGTAGTTTCATGACTAAATCTTTAACTCTGCTTCAAAAATGATAAGAATGATGAACTCCGCTGCTTTGAGAGAAAAAAAACAACTGGCTGTCTTTATTTTGTTTGATACGGTTAAGGGAAAATGTAAAGGAAATCCAAAATTACGACCCATAAAAAAGACGTAAACTATTTATAGTGTATGAAAAAAGATGCTGTCATGCTGCTTGCAAAGGGCAACAACTTATCGCTCTGGCTGTCACAGTGATGTTGAACTGGATGCCCTGTTACACCATTAATTTTTTTATGACAGCAAATTGTCCAACACGTCAGTGTGTCTGACACATTCATGGTGGTCACACCAGGATAGCTGGAAATCCAATCGACTCTGATCTGTTTCCAAGGAAACAGACACATGTAGGCAGAGGTGTGTGTGTGTGTGTGTGTGTGTGTGTGTGTGTGTGTGTGTGTGTGTGTGTGTGTGTGTGTGTGTGTGTGTGAAGGGTGGGAATGGGGCTGGGATATGGGGGTGGGGGGTAGCTATTTGTGTCTTTGTTTTCAGCATTATTTTTGTGCTTTGTTTTATTCTCACTGAAAGTCTGACCATCTAAAGATTATGTTTCTTTGTCACTTCCTATTGATTAGCAAACATTAATGTGCTTTAGGGTACACAGATTAAGTACAGGGATGCAAAGAAACTAGAAAGAAAAAAATATGCATGTTAAAAAGATGCGTTTATATAAAAAGAACACTTCAGTTAACAGCAAACAACAACAACAAAAAAGAAAAGAGCGGCAACAGCAAGAACAACAACACCAGACCACACACACACACACACACACACACACACACACACACACACACACACACACACACACACACACACACACACGACCTCTACACATAAACCTCAATGCGTGTCACCCACAACCCGAGTCCTCCAAGTTCATGCTATAGGCAACAATTTTGCAATAAATGTCCAGATTTTTTCTTTTCTTATGATAAATAGACCTGCCCGGCAGGGTTCTCTTATGTAAAGCTTCGGCAATCCTTGCGCTATCATCTCCGAAAAGGTCTGTTGTTTATGTTTGTAGATTAGGTTTGTTTATGTTTGTAGTGAAGACTCCTGCAGCAGTCCCATGGTGATTGATTGTGTCCCGCCCGACTGGCGTTGTCACAAGAAGGCGTAGTATGTATATCAAATATTTATGAATATTTAATATTCCTAAGTGTTTGTAGACAGAAGCTTGCACGCACACGTGCGCGCATGCGCGCGCGCGCGCACACATACACACACACACGCGCGCGCACGCACGCACACACACACACTGACAGAGAGAGACAGACAGACAGACAGACAGACAGACAGACAGACACACACACACACACACACACACACACACACACACACACACACACACACACACACACAACACACACACACTGTGACTGCATCAAAATGACACACAGTTACATTACTTGCAGAATTCACAATCCGTATAGAGGTACTGATCAAATCAACGTGCTCTTAGTCTACATTCTCAATTATTTTTTGTTTCATATCTGCAAACCGTTCTTTCCACAGTATCAGAAATAACATGAACTCTCGGTGAAAAATCAGTTCCTGATTCAACTGATCGTTTGGCCCTCTGAAGTCAAGTCAAGTCAAGTCAAAAACACTTTAATCATCCCTGAAGGCCAATTACAATACTGACAGGGAAATTGATACGAATCATAATCAAAAGACACAAGTCAGAGTATGGCTGTCGAGTATCGGCTGATGTAAGGTATATCTTGAAAAGAGTCCCGGACGCAAACTTCTCCTTGGATGTGTTAGGCCTAG
>JASPKP010001402.1:0-2500 GCA_030674155.1 Stramonita haemastoma
GAGAGAGAGAGAGAGAGAGAGAGTGGATGGAGAGAGAGAGAGAGGAGAGGGAGGGAGACAGAGACAGAGAGAGAGACAGACAGACAGACAGACAGAGAGACCGACACAGAGAGAGAGACACACAACACACACACACACACAAAACAAACGCACGCACAACACACACACCACACACACCACACACACACACACCCCAACACACACAAAACACAATGGATAGACATTAGACACAGATACAGACAGACCGCTACAGACATACAGACACACACACACACACACACACAACCACACACAGAGATATAAAGACAAGAGAAATGTAAACTCCAAAAAGCAAATCCTTCTTTCAACCAGAACACTCCCAGACTTGACAACGCATCCTGAAATCACGCCAGACTCGGATTTGCCGCTTAAGCATCCCGAAGTCGGGAATGCGGTTTACTTTCATGGTTTGGTTCACACACACACACACACACACACAAACACCACACAACACACACACAAAACACACACACACACACACACACACCACACACACACAACACACACACTCGTCTTAATAAACTGAGTGTGAACAGACATTAATTGAAGACAACAACAATAAAAAACAACAACAACAACAAAAAAACAACCACCACCACCACGCACCACACAACCACACCACACACACAACACACACAACACACACCACACACACACACAACACACACACACACACACTCGTCTATATCAACTGAGTGTGAAACAGACCTTAAATTGAAGACAACAAACAACAACAACAACAACAACAACAAACAACAACAAACACACACACACACAAAACATACACACACACACACACACACACACAACACACACACACACACACACACACACACACACAACCACAACACACTAGTGGTCAGAACATTGCGCTGGCAATTAGACGACCGGGTTTGATTCCGGTGGAGGGGATTTTTCCCTGGAGTTAACATCAGTGCTGACTCCACTCTCCCCAAAAGTCTTTCGATGAGACTGTAACCGAGGCTCCATGTGCAAACGCACGCAGAAACATCTTGTGCACACGTTAAATCCTGTTCTGCTTTTCGTAAGAGTATGCCATCGTTTTGCCGGTGGGAACAGATGACAATTACACAACTGCATACACATCGGGACTGGATGAAAAAAGCACGTGAGTGTTTTATCCCATTATCCTCGATATAAAAAATAAAATCAAATAAATAAAATACACACACACACACACACACACACACACCACACACAAAACACACACACACACACACACAACACCACACACACACACACACACCCCACACACACAGAGGTCCCATACGCAAAATCTCACCATTGATGAACTTCTGAGCTAGGCTAAAGCCAAAGAACCATCACAACCAAAAAATTTGCTTTAGCCAACTGGGCTAATCGGCTCTGCACAAGTCCTGGCCTGCTTGTTCTGGGTCCTTTTTCTCTGTCCGTCTGTGTGTCTGTCTGTTTGTCTCTCTCTTTCTCTGTCTTGTCGGTCTTTTGTCTGCCTGCCTGCTGTCTGTCTGTCTCTCCCTCTCTCTCTCTTTTTTCTCTCCCTGCATCTCTGTCTGTCTCTCTGCTTGTCTCTCTCTCTTAGCTTTCTCTGTCTGTTTGTCTCTGTCTCTGTCTCTCTCTCTCTCTCTCTCTCTTTCTCTGTCTGTCTGTTGCTTAAACTTTCTCTGTCTTGTCTGTCTGTCTTTCTGTCTGTCTACTCTCCCTCTCTTTTTCTCTCCCTGCCTCTCTGCCCGTCTCTCTGCTTGTCTCTCTCTATCTGTCTGTCTGTCTGTCTGTCTGTCTGTCTGTCTGTCTGTCTGTCTCTCTGTCTCTCTCTCTCTCTCTCTCTCTCCTCTCTCTCTCTCTCTCTCTCTCTCTCTCTCTCTCTCTCTCTCTCCCTCTCTCTCTCTCAGTCCTAGCAGAGCTATTCAATAAAGAACTGTAGCAATCAACACCACAAACCACCACCACACCACACCAAGGTATGATAAATCGATGCTCAGAGCAAGAAAGGTCTACCGGCAGAGTTGCCATTTTGAAAAGTTTCGAGATATGCTCACTTGAAAAGTTTGAAAGGTCAAAACAAATCGAGGATTGAATGGAAGCATTGGGTTTTCGGAGAGAGGAAGGGCATTGATGCTATCTTTACCATAGTATGTTAGTGTTGTAATACATGTAGAAGAAACGCCATGATAGCAAAAAACACTGGCAGTGAAGCCAGACCACCCCTGTCTGCAGAGAAATTACAGCAGAACTGGCACTTCCTCCCATGCAAGCATGGCATGGCGATTTTGCTTGACCCTTTTTCCCGTTAAGATCACTCTCAAGCCACCAGTGTTCCCAGGCAGAACCACATGGGGATCCAGGCCCGCCAGTGTTTGTGTAAACTTGCCAGTGGTCTGTGTATCCCTTCCCATGCAAGAAGGTTTTGCACAGCTGGAAGTCCTTCCTTACACAAATTACCAGGTTAATTGGCAGTACAGAC
>JASPKP010001402.1:20000-29184 GCA_030674155.1 Stramonita haemastoma
TTTATACAGACTTATAAAGTTTTTTGAATTTGCCTGGCAGATCCCATATCTATATTATAAAAAAAAAAAATTTTATTAAAATAATAATGTATATATATAAGGGGGGAAAATCATTTTCTTAAAATAGTAACAATTATATAAAAAAGAACATTGAAAACAACACAACCCAAAAATTTCAAAACACCACCCCCCCCCCCCCCCCCCTCTCTCCTCTCCCTTTTCCCCTCTCTCTCTCTCTCTCCCACCCACACACAAAAACACACACACAAAAACCCCCAACACACCCCAAAAAGGGACACCCCCAAAAAACCCAAACAAAAACACACCCACAACAACCCCCCACCCGAGGGAGAAAGAGGATTGGGAGGGGAAAAAGGGCCCGATAGTTTTTTAGAGGGGGGAGTGTCTTTTTTTTTTATGCAAATCAAGTGGAAATTAGAAGGGGGATTTTTTGAAGGTTTTTAATGATTGGCTGTTTAAATTCAACAAGAGGGATTCCCCCCCGTGTAGGGGCCTGATAGATAAAACCCTAGTTTTTTGAAAAGCAATTTGGGGGGGGGGAAAAAAAAAAAAAGGGGAAAACCCCAAAGGAAAAGGGTTATTGAGAAAACAAGGAGTGGGGGAATTTCCTTTTTATCTTAAACAAAATTGATGTTTGTAATTAGCGGTGAGGGGAAGGATATTTTTAAACTACATAATCCACTCTAAACAAGGTTGTTTTTTTCAGAAGACCATTTTTGGCCTGTTTAACAGACCTTTAGTAAAGTTTCAATATTTCACTGCAACCCAATTCTAATCTATATTATATAAATTTTAAAATTTAAAAATATATATAAAAATAAAATAAATTTTAAAATCATCTTATTTTATAAAAAAGATACATTGAAAAAATTACAAAGCACTTGCTTTTTTCCCCCCCCACACCCTTCTCCCCCCCCCCCCCCTTCCTTCTCTTTTTTCTCTCTCTCTCTCCCCCAAGCCCCCCCACCCAACCACACACACCCCACACACACACACACCAATAAAACAACATAAAAACCCCCATCCAGAGGGAGAGAGGGGTTGGGAGGGAAAGGGCAAAAATATTTGAGAGGGGGGAAGTGTGCTTTTGGGGGGTTTTTTTTTGATCATCAAATGATTAGAAGGGGATTTTTTGAAGTTGTTAAAGATTTATGCTGTTTAATTCGTCAGAGGGGAGTTCCACAGGTGGCCCTGATATAATAAAACTGTTTTGAACAAGTCTATTCTTGGAAATTGGACAAATTTGGGGTTTTCCAATTTCAAAATTTTTTGGGGAATTTTTTTAAAAAAAAGGAAAAACCCGAGACAAACCAACTTTTTTTTTAAACTTTTAAAAAATTTTTCAAGTCCCTTTTGAAATTTTTTCTTCAAAGGGAAAAAAACCCCTTTAACCTTTTAAAATTTTTAATTTCACTCAATTCCCACAAAAAGGGTGAAAAAACAAATTTTTAATAACAAAATTTTTTTTTAATCAACAAAACTTTTTGGACAAAAACCCCCTAAAAAAAATTTTTAAAAACCAGCGGGTTTTTTTAAACATCCAAACTTTAAAAAATAAACAAAAGGAACAAAAAAAGGGACAAAAACAAGGACTCACCCCCCCCAAAACCCAACAACAACACAACCCCAACAAAACCCCACACACACACACCCACCACAAACACCCAAAAACAAACAAAAGAAGAACTCTTTCCCTTTTTTCCCCCCCCCCCTCCCCCCCCTTTCCCCTTCCCCCTTTTCCCCCTTCCTCTCCTCTCTTCTCTTTCCCCAAACCACAAAATTTTCCCCTTTTAAAAAAAAATCAGTTTCCCCCAAAACAAACCCCGCCCACCCCGGCCAAATAAACCCTTTTGTGAAAAAAACCCAGCCCCACAAAACTAATTCCCCTCAAAAAACCCCAAAAAAAAATCAAACCCTTATACCCAACAACAAAACCCCCCTCCTGGAACGGGATTAAAACCTCTTAAAAAAATACTAAACAAAAAAAATTTTTAAGCCTAAACCGGACCTTTAAAATACACCAATAAAAAAAAACCACCCCAAATCCCCCAAAAATAAAAAAAAAAACCCCCAAAAACCCCCCCAAAACCTTAAATTCCACCACCCAAATCAAAATGCCGAAAAAACCAACAGCCCCCTTCTATCACTTGGGAAAAAAAACCCCAAACAAAATAAAAAGGGAAAAAAAAAAAAAGGTCAAACATTTTAAAAAAATACCCAAACCCAAACTAAAAACCCAAAACTCTAAATAAACCAGGGGAAAAAAAAAAAACTTTTTTTAAAAAATTTTTTTTTTTTTTTTGGGGTTTTAAACCCCAAAAACGAAAAAAAAAAAAAGGGTTAAAAGGGGAAAATCTAAAACAAAAACCCAAGAAAAAATAAGTTAAAAAACTTTTTTTCAAAAACCCCCAAAAGAACCAAAAACCTTTTAAACCCCCCCGAAGGAAACCCAAAGCTAAAAACCCTCCAAACACCTTTTAAACCATCCACATCAAAAAGCAGCCCAAAACTTTTAAAAAACCCGAAAAACAATAAAATTTAAAAAAAGCCTCCAAAAAACCTAAAAATTCAAAAAAACAAACAAAAAACCAAAAAATCAAAAAATTCATTATCCCCAAACCGAACATTTCCCTAATAAAAATTTTGAATTTTTTGGTTTGTTTGGGGGGGGGACTTTTGGGGGGTATTTTTTTGGTTTTGTTTTGGGTTCTTTGTGTGGGAAAAGGGGGGAAAAAAAATTTTTCCTTAGAAGGAAGGAAGAAGAAAGGAAAGAAAGAAAAGGAGCAAAGACAAAGGGGAAAAAAGGAAGGAGAAGAAAGGAAAGGGGAAAATGGGGAAAATAGACAAAGGGGGGAAAGAGAAGAGGGGAAAGGGAAAGGGAGAAAAGAAGGGAAGGGGGGGGGGAAGGCAAGGCTTGGGGGGGAAAAGGAGAAGAAGGGAGGTAGGTATAAGGGGGCCCAAACCACAAAAACCCACCCCAAAACACACACAACACACAAAACCCACACACAAGCACACCCACACCAAACACAAACACACCACACCCCCCACCACACACACCCCACACACACACACACACACACAGATCTCGGTTTTTCCCAAATGAGACTATAAACTGGGGCCCTTGTCCCAAAGGCACACAGAAACCCTTTGCTCACAGTTAAATCCTTCTGCTTTTCCACAATATTTACACAACTGTACACACCAGGGACTGGATGAAAAAAGTGGGCCTACATAGCTTATCCCATTATCCCTATATAAAAAAATAAATACAATAAAATAAAAAAAAGAGGCTCTCTCTCTCTTTGTTTATTTTTTTATTTATTTATTTTTTTTATCTTTTGTATCAAGGTAATGGAAAAGCACAAAATTGCTTTTTTTCTTCCAGTCCCCGTGGTATGCAGTTTTGTCAATCTTGTCATCTGTTCCCCCTCACCAAGGGCCCTATTTTAAAAAAGAGTACAGGATTAAACGTGGGTTTTGCCAAGATGTTGTGTGTGTGTTGGAACACAGGGCCTAGGTTTCAAGTCTCATCTAAAGGGACTTTTGGGGAGAGTGGGTCAGCACTGTGTTAAGTCCGGGGGAAAAATCCCCTCGAACTGGGGTCTCAAATTGGGGTGCAATGTTTGACCACTGGGCTATCCGTCCATAGAGAAGAGGAGAGAGAGAGAGAGAGAGAGAAAAGAGAGGGAAAGGGGGAAAAGGGGGGGAGAGGAGAGGGAACAGACCAGCAAGACGAAGAAAAAAAGGGACAGACGACGACGACAGACGACACGAGACAGGGGGGAAAAGAAAGAAACAAAAGGAAGGAAAAAATTCTTTTTTGTCGAGGATTAAAAAATAAAATCCTGTTTTTTTAATGGCCCCCCTTTTGGGGATAACATGAAAACAAATAAATCTAATAACCAGCAATAATAATGAAAAAAGAAAAAAAAATACCAAGTACAACCACATGAAAAAATAGGGCAGAGAACAATAAATAAGGTAAAGATATAAAAAGACACACATTCGAAATGAAAATGGGAGTCAGAACAAAGATGATTTTTTATTGGAAGGAGAAAAAAAAAAAAAAAAGAGCAAACAAGAATTTGATGAAGTAAATGACTGAAAAAAATCAATCCCCACCATTTTATAACAAAATAATTTTTTTAATAAGAAAAAAAAAAATTTTGAAAATTGGGTTAATGATTCAAAAACACAACCACCCCAATTTTAAAAAAACACAAAACTGAAAAAAACCCCAACCACACACACACCACACACACCACACCACCCCCACCAAACCACACTTTAAAGGGGGTTTTGGTGCATTTCACAATAACTTGAATCTAAGGGGAAAAAAATTTTTTCCTTTAATTTTAAAAAAAATCGATAATAAACAGAAGAGTAATCTATCCACTATAAGGGACATGTTTAAAACATTACTCTAAAAACCTAAATAATTTAGATAAAGTCATAAAATTAGTTTATGATCCATCCCCAACCCTGACTAACATAGTTATTCAGCTTTCTTTTAAAAAAAAAGTCTGGATTAAAAAGTTTACACCCAAAAAAACTACACAGTGATTTTTAAGAATAAATAAAAAAAAGAAAAAAAATCTCAATATGGATAATAAAAAGTTTAGACAATAGCTGAGATATTCAGGGGGGAATAAAAAAATTTAAAATTTAAAAAAAATAATAATAAAATTAAAAATAATAAAAAAATATTAATAAAATATTATAAAAAGTAATAAGTGAAATCATTCTTAAAATCAGTTACAATTATATAACAAAAAATACTGTAAACATTTAAAACAAAACCCCAAAAACCAAAAAACAAAAACCCCAAAAAAAAAAGACACAAACACAAAACACACCCCAACACACAACACACACAAAAAACACCACAAAACACCACACACCAACAACACACACCACCCCAAAACCACCACACACAGAATTTCCCCCTGGGAGGGGGAGTGGGGAGGGAGAGGGCGATAGTTTGAGAGGGGGAAAGTTGGGCCTTTGTTTTTTTTTGATCATCAAGGGGTTTAGAAGGTGATTTTTGAAAGTTGTTAATGTTTTGATCTGTTTAATTCGTCAGGGGGGGAGTTCCACAGAAGTAGGGCCTGAGTATAGAAACAGTTTTGAACAAGTCTATTTTTGGGGTTTGGGGGAAATTTGGCTTTTCCAAATTCGGGAAATTTGTTTCATTGGAATTGTCTTTTAAGGGACTGTAGCAGCTGAACCACCAACCACCAACAAGTAGGCACCCATCAGTCCCCAAAGACTATGGAGTTCCCTGCAAACCCCCCCGGGGGGTAAGTAAGTAGGGAGGGCAAACTGTTACCCATGCAGCAAACCCCCTCTCTCCTCCCCTGGATTGATCCCTTGGAAAGGCAATGACTATAGGGGAAAGGGTTTCCGTGCTGCAGCAAGGATCCATCAAACATAACAGCCATATACAGCCCAGAACCAACCAAAAGATTATAATAAACAACCCAAATTCGTAAACCTTCCCAAATCCAAAACCCCTCCTCCCCCCAACCAAGCCGGGGCACTTTTGATGACCAGAGGCCAGCCAATTTGCTGTAAGTGTTACAGAGGGAAGTAAACTTTTATAAAGGGGGATTGTGCGTTTGTATTACAGAGGTTTCAGGGAAATTTATAATAGAGGAGGGTTTAAAAGCCAAAAGCTAGGGTTAACCTATATGTGCAAATGGGACTTTTTTGGGCCCGTCCAGTTTTTTTTGGTCACGGGGATAAGACCAAAGGCCCCAGCCAGATTGTGCAATAAACCCGTTTAAAAGAGGTACCAAAAGGGGAAAAATTTGTATAAAAAATTTTGTGGGTGTAAGGTTTGCAGAGGGTTACCCGGCCCAAAAAATGTTTTAACAAGGAAATTTGAAGCCCCAAAAGCAGGGCCCAGGCCCCATATCACTACTGTAAATGGGCCATTCCAATTTTTGAGTAGAATGGACCCAAACCCCCCTAGTTGGGGGGAAAAGTGTGTGTGTGTGTGTGGGTGTGTGTGTTTTGTGTGTGGTGTGTGTGTTGGGGGTGGTGTGTGTTTTGGGGTGTGGGGTGTCTGTGTGTAAGGGGGGGGGGAGGCTTAGAGAGAGAGAGAGACGAAGACTGAAGACGGAAGACTGGAAATTTAAATAAATTTTAAAGACGTAAGCCTCCCGCTCTTACAAAGGGGAAAAAAACCAAAAAACGGCCCCCTTCGGGCCCCCCCCCCCCTTCCCTACACACAAAGAAGGGACAAACAACAAAACCAAAAAACCCCCCACCCATTAAAAAACCCCTTAAATTCTAGGCATAAAATTTTTCCCCCACCTACTTTCAAAAACTTGATCTCGCTGGGAGTAAAAAGAAAAGGAAGAGGCCACCCAAACCCCAAATTTTTCAAAAAAATAAAAAAAAATTGTATCTTTCAAAGGGCTATTTTAATTTAAAAAAATTAATTTGACATTATCAACCATAGTCTTTAAACAACTGCACCATATAAATGCTTTTTTACTGCCCTGGTACAAATTTTGCGTTTCAAACCATGATAATTTACCCAGCAACATTTTATAAATTTCGGTTTTCACTTAAAATGCCCAAGGATTTCTTTCCAAATTTTTTTTTCCAAATTTACAAATGACAAATAAATTTTTTGGGGCCCAAAAAACCTCCCTGGTGGGGGGGGTTACCCCATAAACAAAAAAAAGTACCTCATCTTCCAATCCCACACTTACACAAAAAGGGCAGGACAGGTTCGGGATGAGGCCCTTTTGTGAAACGGGGGGGGAAATTGGGGGGGGGGGATGAAAATTTGATTTTCAGATATACCCCCGCCTAAGGGGGGAAAAAAAGGGGGCCTCGAATCAAAGGGTTTTTTTTTTTTTTTTTTATTTTTCAGCGAAATTTTGGTTCAATAAAATAAATTTTGTTTTTAAACCCAAACTATAAACAAAATTTCGCCACGCTCCATTTATTCGGGTCATGGGGATCCCCTTTTTCCAGCAATCAGACAAACGTTCTTTTTAAAAACACGTAAAACCATTTACACAGTTCCCCAACCCCCTGATTTTGGCCAAACCAAAAACCAAAAACCAAAATACAACAAATTTTTTTCCAACATCTGGGGGACCCCGTTTCCCTTGGGGGATTATCGTTAATTAAAGGGAGCAAGGGTTTTAGGCCCCTTTCGTGGGAAATTTTTTTTCATTTTTCCATTCTAGTGAACGGATCCAGAATCGAATTGAAATTTTCTTTTGCATCTATCCCAAAAAGGTTGTCTAAACCCGAGAGGAGAAAGGAGAGAGAGAGAGGAAAAGGGGGGGGGGGAAACAAAAAAGGACAAGGGGAAGAAGAGAGAGAGAGAGAGAGAGAGAGGAGAGAGAGAGAGGGGAGAGAGAGAGAGAGAGAGAGAGAGAGAGAGAAGAAGAGGAGAACAATAGGACAGTACAGAGGGAGGGGGAGAGGGGAAAAGGGGGGGGAAGAAGAGAGAGGGGGGAGGGAAGGCAAGGGGTTGGAGGGAAAAGGGGGGAGAGAAGGGGGGGGGTAGGCAATGAAGGGGACGGCTGGGACACACACACACACCCGGTTTTTTCCCCACACACACAAAACCCCCAAACACCAACACAAAACCACACCACACACACACACAAAACACACACACACCACACACACACACACACAAAACAAAATCTACAGAGTCTTTCCAATGAGACTATAAAAAATGAAACCCTGTGGTTTTCCAAAAGGGACAGCAAAACATTTTTGCCCCAAAGTTTTAAACCTGTTTTCTGCTTTTTTCCAAAAAATTTACACAAACAGCAAGACAAACCAGGGACTGGAAGGGAAAAAAATAGGCCCAAAAATTTAGGTTCTTAACCCATTAAAAATCCCAAAAACAAAGAATAAAAAAACAATAAAAAAATAAAGAAAGGGTCTCTCTCTCTCTTTTTTTTATTTTTTTTTTATTTAAATTTTTTTTTTATTTTTTTTGTATCAAGGATAATGGAAAAAACAAATTTTATGGTGTTTTTTTTTCAACCCCGTCCCCCCCTGCAGTTTTGTCAGTCTTTTCCCCTGTTCCCCCCCCGCACACAATTTGGGAAAACCCCTTTGAAAAAACAGTACAAAAGGGTTTAACCTGTGGCAAGGGTGGGGTGGGGCTTTCCCGGGGAACCCCCTGGCCCTTCCGGGGTTAACAGTCTCAACTGAAAAAGGGCTTTTGGGGGAAAATGGGGTCAGCAAATGATTTTAAAGTCCAGGGGGAAAAATTTCCCCCCGAACTGGGGTCGTCAAATTGCAAGTGCAATGTTTGACCCCTAGGGTATCCCCTCTCACGAGAGAGAGAGAGGAGGGGAGAGAAGAGAGAGAGGAAGAGAGAGAAAAGAGAGAGAGAGAGAGAGACAGAGAGAGAAAAAGGGGAGGACAGAGACAAGACAGACAGACAGAAGAAAAAACAACAGACAGACAGACAGACGACAGACAGACAGACAGCAACGACAGACAAGACAGAAAAGGCAAGGGAAATTCTTTTATTGAGGTAATAGAAAAACATCCAGGCTTTTTTTTCATCCAGTCCCCACCCTTTTTAGGGGTAACATCAAGATAACAAAATAAACCTCTAACTAACAACAGCAATAATAATGACCCCAAAACCAAGAACCAAAAAACCATACCAAGTATCAACCAGCATGCAAAAATAGGGGAAGATGCAATAATAAGGTAATGTATAAAAAAACACACATTTAGAAATGAAAAAAAAGTCAGAATCAATGATGATTTGATTTGGAAGGAGAAAAAAAAGAAAAAAAAAGAGCAAACATGAGAATTTTGATAAAGTAAATGACGAAAACATCAATCCAAAACCCCCTTATCAACAAAAAAAAAATTTTATAATATAAAAATATAACAATTTGATAAATTGGGTAAAGATTCACCACACCACACAAACACACAACACACACACACACCACACACAAACACACACACCAAACACACACACACACACACAACTTTTAAAGTTCTGGTGCATGTATCAATAACTTGAAACTAAGGGAAATAATCATGTCCTTGAAATTTTAAAAAAAATCATATAATGAAACAGAAAAAGTAAACTATCCCCCTATAAGGCACATTTTAAAACATATACCTAATACCTAAGTCATTTGTTTGAAAA
>JASPKP010001403.1:2500-5000 GCA_030674155.1 Stramonita haemastoma
CCTCTCCCTCCCCCACCTCTCTCTCTCCTCTCTCTCTCTCTCTTTCCCTCTCCTCCCCCTCTCTCTCTCCCTCTCTCGCTTCCCCTACCTCCCTCCTCACTCTCCGTCTAATCCCTCTCTCTCCCTCTCTCCCCCCTCTCTCTCTCTCCCCACCTCTCCCCCTCTCCCTCTCCTCTCTCTCTCTGTGCTGGGGCTTAACCTAGACCTTCCCTGTGACTCATTAATTCTGTATTGGAGAGAATAGCTGAGCAGCTATTATTTTTTTAACTGACCTGGACAGTGATGGGAAGCCACGTTGCATACATATACCTACTATCATAGTGAACAATATTCGCGTGGGAAACAATGAATCTGTGCCCCCTGGGAGACACAGTGATCGATTAAGTTACGCAACACTCCTGGAACAGGACGATTTTGACACTTTTGGTTTACCATAGATAAGTCAGGCCCCCCACACCCAGTAGCCACACCCAGTAACCCTGACAGCTCGTGTGTCCAGTGTCTGTGTCCAGTGTCTGACGCACACTGCGCGGGCGGTGTTACACTTTTCCACTGCCCCCCTAGCGCAAAAGAACTTCATAGGCCCTAACATTAACTTTGTACACTTTTCTTTTACCGTATCTATTCTTTTATCGTGAATTGATACTATTAATTTTAAAAATTAGATGCCCTGTTTGTCATAAAATCGTAAAAAAACGAATAAAACTTCGAAATCTTTAAACTGAAGAAGTGTATCTGGGTAGCCTTTTTTTGCGTGAGCACCGTAGCGGACTTCATTCAAATGGCGATGCTACTGGTGCGAAGTAGTACGATG
This sequence comes from Stramonita haemastoma, assembly GCA_030674155.1. Lineage (NCBI taxonomy): Eukaryota > Metazoa > Mollusca > Gastropoda > Neogastropoda > Muricidae > Stramonita > Stramonita haemastoma. Next base: position 3,315 of record JASPKP010001403.1, read on the forward strand.
CTACTGATAACGAAGTACGATTAGAATTGCATTGCAATATTGTTATAATCAGTTACCATTTCACCATTTTTGTATAAGATTTTTGTAAACAGTATTTATAACTTAAGCCGACGATGCGGTACAGGTGACGGTGACTTTCAGTCATCCACACTGTCTTGTTTGTGTGACTAGGCACCAGCCACTTATAGGTTAGATAACCTAGCCAAAAGTATGGTACACCATTATGATAAAAACCTCTCTCTCTCTTTATATATATATATATATATATATATATATATATATATAGATAGATAGATAAGATAGATAGATAGATAGATAGATAGATAGATAGATAGATAGATAGATAGATAGATAGATAGATATATGCGTGTGTCTTTTGGGGGGTGGGGGGCGGGAGGTCTTGGGGGGGGGGGGTGCTATTCTGTAACCAGGGCAAGACCCAGATGAAAAAAAAAGTATTTGAATGCTTACCCTGTTACCCTTGGAAAATATTGTTTATTTTTTTATTACTTTTCTTCTTCTTCTCCTTCTTCTTCTTCTTTCTCTCTCTCTCTCTCTCTCTCTCTCTCTTCTCTCTCTCTCTCTCTCTCCTCTCTCTCTCTCTCTCTCTCTCTCTCTCTCTCTCTCTCTCTCTCTCTCTCTCTCTCTCTCTCTCTCTCTCTCTCTCTCTCTCTCTCTCTCTCTCTCTCTCTCTCTCGTGGCTGTTTTCTACAAGCTACAAAATTTTTCGAAGGATTATTGACGCTAGTGGCATTAAAATTACGAAATTTTCTAAATGAAGCATTTTATCCCTGTTTCTGTTTGTGGATTTTTTCATGTGTTAACTTTTAAATACGTTTATTTTTTAAAATAATTTTTAGGGCTCGTGAAAGGAGGACTGACAGTATGTCGTCAACAGTACATAACAGCTTGTCTGCATTCACAGAAAGACAGATTAATTAATTTTATCTCTTTAATAACTACCAGCACATAGCCTTCACGTGTTTTTTTTTTCAAAAACCTTGTGCATGGGCGTGTGGGTGCGTGCATGCGTGCGCGCGCGCGCGCGCGCGCGCGTGTGTGTGTGTGTGTGTGTGTGTGTGTGTGTGTGTGTGTGTGTGTGTGTGTGTGTGCGTGTGCGTGTGTGCGTGTGGCACGCAGTGTTTCTTTTGTGTATGTGTTATAGTGTGCACCTTAGACACTATAACATTTGGACTACAACCCTCTTCTTCTCCCTCCCCCTCCTCTTCTCCTTCTCTTCAAAATGTATTACAGGCTGTTGGTACAAGGTTTTGTCTGTGTACCTGAGGTTGTGGTCTGGACTTTTTCTGTTTGATAGTAGTTGTTAATTTCATCAAGGTAAAAGCAGTTTTGATAAGGGAATTGTATTTGTGTATACAAACTGAACTTAAATTATTGATTTGGTTCAGTGAGAGTGTATGCAGTTGTTTTACACATGGAAGTTGGCTAAAATCATAAGACTTTTACTATTTAACCGTGATCTGATCTCCTGCCTTCAAGCCCAGAAACCTTGCTTTGCCAATCCTTGTTCAGCTTCACTTACTGATCAGGTCCCTGCTGCAGTTGCTGACAACTTTGGTGTAGTTGGTGACAATTCTACAACCATTCCTGATGAGGTACTAGATGATGTCATTGAAAGCAGCTCAGTCGAGTTAAAGACTCCTTCAGACTTTGCACAAGAAATCC
>JASPKP010001403.1:17500-20000 GCA_030674155.1 Stramonita haemastoma
GGCTGGAGTTGCCACCAGGACGTGTGATCACACCAGTTTAAAGCAAAGTTAAGCGCTAGCTGTGTGTGTGTGTGTGTGTGTGTGTGTGTGTGTGTGTGTGTGTGTGTGTGTGTGTGTGTGTGTGTGTGTGTGTGTGTGTTTTCTCTACCCACCTTCTATACAGACTAGCAAAAACAGAGCGTTAGATGTTCGATTTATGAACAGAAAATATGGTGCCCTTGTTTAGTAAGTCATTCATTTTACAGATCTCTCTCTCTCTCTCTCTCTCTCTCTCTCTCTCTCTCTCTCTCCTCTCTCTCTCTCTCTCTCTCTCTCTCTCTCTCTCTCTCTCTCTCTCTCTCTCTCTCTCTCTCTCTCTCTCTCTCTCTCTTATTTCATTTTATTTATTTATTTATTTTTTACAAGAGACGACTAGTTTTATTGCTTTAAAGTAAACCCGTACATGTTAGTCTAGTCCGTAAGTGATCAGTTTAATTAATGTGAATTATTTGATGTAGATGCTAGAGCCATTTATAGTTTACATACATATATTTATATAGTTTAGCGTTTTAGGTTCTTTGCGAGAGTACAAAGTCTCTGCTATAAAAAATATATTCTTAGATATTTTCACTGTTTTTCACTTTTTTAGCATTTTGTTTTTCTTCCTTTGAGTTCGTTTAAGTCGCTCACGTGGTGGCCCTGAAGGCTGATTTCTCTGAAGTTTTCTATCATAAATCAACTTGGTAATGCAGAACAAAAAGACAAAAAGAAAAAGACAAAGAGATGGGGAAAGATTGGAAGCGTTACCATTAATATTAGGATTTAATACGTATATTTGGTGGGAGTGCATGCTCTCCCGTTTCCAAAAAGAAATATATTTTTTTTTACTTTACTTTTTTTTTATAAACTTTTACACTACTTTAAGTCACGGCAGGTCTCTCTGCGTGAAATTCAGGTTGCTTTTCACTGGGAGAGCGCGTCACCACATGAGCAGCGCCACCCATTATTTTGTATTCCTTTTCCTGTCTGCAACTGTATTTGTTTCCCTATCAGAGTGACCTTTTTCTACAGAATTGGCTAGGGACAACTCTTGTTGCCGTGAATATGATGATGATGATGATGATGATGATGATGATGATGATGGTGATGATGATGGTGATGATCATCATCATCAGTAGTAGTAGTAGTAGTAGTAGTAGTAGTAGTAGTAGTAGTAGTAGTAGTAGTAGTAGAAGTAAACTTAGTATAGTAGTAGTAGTAGTAGTAGTAGTAGTAGTAGTAGTAGTAGTAGTAGTAGTAGTAGTAGTAGTAGTAGTAGAAGTAAACTTAGTAGTAGTAGTATAGTAGTAGTAGTAGTAGTAGTAGTAGTAGTAGTAGTAGTAGTAGTAGTAGTAGTAGTAGTAGTAGTAGTAGTAGTAGAAGTAGTGGTAGTAGAAGTAAGCTTAGTAGTAGCAGTAGTAGAGTAGAGTAGTAGTAGTAGTAGTAGTAGTAGTAGTATAGTAGTAGTAGTAGTAGTAGTAGTAGTAGTAGTAGTAGTAGTAGTAGTAGTAGTAGTAGTAGTAGAGTAGTAGAGTAGTAGTAGTAGAGTAGTAGTAGTAGTAGTAGTAGTAGTAGTAGTAGTAGTAGTAGGTAGTAGTAGTAGTAGTAGTAGTAGTAGTAGTAGTAGTAGTAGTAGTAGTAGTAGTAGTAGTAGTAGTTAGTAGTATGTGGTGTAGTAGTAGCAGCAGCACTTTTGTCAGTACTAGTCTTATTGCTGTTTTTTTTATTTGCTTTAATTTGGTCTTTAACATAAGAGGTATCTATCTATCTATCTATCTATCTATCTATCTATCTATCTATCTATCTATCTATCTATCTATCTATCTATCTATCTATCTATCTATCTATCTATCTATCTATCTATCTATCTATCTATCTATCTATCTATCTATCTATCTATCTATATCTTTATCAAAGATTCACTAGGTGCTTATTTTGTCTTATCCATTTCTCTCTTTTTTTTCCAACATATATTTTAAGGATATTTTCTTTCTCTTTTTTTCATAGTCTTTTGAGGGCAGCTTCAAAAGGCCACAGGAATATCAAATATTCCTTAGAATGCAATTGACACTTTTAAATTCTAAAATGTGTCTTGCTGTAAGATACCACAGCAGGTGGAGTTTCAATCACCGCCGGGATCTCTGATGAGGGCTCATCCAGGAGCAGAAACTCGAGTCAGGTCAGGCTATATAGGCATTGTTCTTACTCAAAAATGCCTACAATGCTGCCACTGAAAGACATTATTCCCTAGAATTTATTTTCATTTCATTGTTTTTTATTTCAATCTTTGATAAGTCATTTTCAAAATGATTGAGAAGTTGGTACCTGCACTTGTCTTTCCTCACTACTTTTTCCTCAATAATACTTTGTGGTCAAGTGGGAATTGCATCTCTAGTAGATCCAAGTGTAGGCCGTTTATATTTTTTTTCCCAGCTTTTCTTGCCTGTGCATGCACTTAAACTGTATTGCAATGTTTGGGTTA
>JASPKP010001404.1:0-10000 GCA_030674155.1 Stramonita haemastoma
CCAATGCTGACTGTTCCCCTCATGATTTTCAAGTGCATCAGATATTATTCTTTCTAAGAAACGTTGAAGAGGGTGGGAGAGAGCAGGCATCCTTGGCATACTCCATTATCTGGTTCAGAACCAGTCTCCCTATTTGTTGTTACAGTAGCCTGCGCTAGTTGCCCTTGTTATAAAGGCATTCTATGGTTTCTGACCAGGTTGGCATTGATGTTATGCAACCTCATGGTTGCCCACAGAGCTGCATGCCAGACTCCGTCGAACGCTTTCTTAAAGTCCACATAGATGGGGTAAAGATCTTGTTGGTATTGCAAGTATTTCTCACAGAGTATTCTAAGACTGAACATTTGTTCGGCTGTGCTTCGTCCTGCTCTTAACCCTGCTTGTTCTTCTTTGATGATCTCTTCAGCTTGAGAATTCTTACAGAATTTTGCCAGGGAGGGCTGTCCTGTTGCCTTGGGTTCTTTCATGTGCGCTATTGATCAAATTTGGTGTAAATTTGGTGATCTCCTTTCTCATGGTGATGGTGATGATGATGATAATCATCATCATAATCATGATTATGATCATCATGGTGGTGATGATGATCATAGGTAGATGATGATGATGATGATGATGATGATGATGATATGATGATGATGATGATGATGATAAAAGGAAGAATGACAGCGACGACGACAATAATGATAATTATTTTACTATAAAAAATTACGTTATTCTTTCCTTCACTATGCAACATTTCTTAGTGCCTTAAAATCATGAGCAGTTTCTTGTCTTCCCTCTACAGGAAATCTCTCTCTCTCTCTCTCTCTCCTCTCTCTCTCATCTCTCCTCTCTCTCTCTCTCTCTCTCTCCTCTCTCCTCTCTCTCTTCTCTCTCTCTCTGTCTGTCTGTCTGTCTGTCTGTCTGTCTGTCTGTCTGTCTGTCTGTCTGTCTGTCTGTCTGTCTGTCTGTCTTCTCTTCTCTCTCTCTCTCTCTCTCTCCACTCTCTCTCTCTCTCTCTCTCTCTCTCCTCTCTCTCTCTTTCTTTCTTTTCTTTCTTTCTTTCTTTCTTTTCTTTCCCTTTCTTTCTTTTTGTATAAGTACCCAGCCGATTGTCCTAATATGATTATTTGTCAAATATTGCAATCTCAAATGAAGTTACAAGGTCCATTCTGATTCACTTTAATAATCTCACCCCTATCTGCATCCCTCTTATCTCCCCTTCCCCATCCACGTCCCTCTTTCCCCCCCTATATTGCTCTTTAGGACCCAACAACAAAAAAATGACTAACCAACCCCAGCACAATGACTCTAGGTAATCATTTCGTGAGAGTAGGCCATTGTGTGCCGGTGGGAACTGATGACAAGATTTACAAAACTGCATGCACACTGAGACTTAGCTGAAAAAAAAGCACATGAGTGTTTATTCCATTATTCTCGATATAAAAGATTAAATAAATGAAATAAATAAAAACTAGGCTATAGAAATGTCTGGTCAGCTATTTACACCAAATTTGATCAACTCTTTCAAAGGACAAATTGCTAGGATGGCCGTCATAGTTTTGTTTTTTTGGGGATTTTGTTATTGTTATGTTGTGTTTTTCTTTTTTTTGTTTAAAAAAGCATTCGTGGAAAGACTAGATATAAGAATAAACAAAAGACATCTTACTTGAACAAGAATGATGGGTTGTTTTTTGTCTTTGATATTTTCAAAATATAATTAAGTAGAACTGCGTTATTTTGTAAATGTCTGGTACGTGTACTTATCCTCGATTTTCATGTAAACAAACAAAAAATTTTTTTACCCAGGATAATTTTGCCATACCGTTAAGCTATATCATCATCCCTTCCTTTCTTTCTTTCTCCCTTCCTTCCTTCTGTGTTTCCTTCCTTCCTTCCCTTCCTTTCTGCACTCCTTCCTTCACTCCTTCCTTCTTTCCCTCCTTCCTCCTTTCCTTCTTTCCTCCCTTCTTTCGATCCATCCATCCATCCATCCATCCATCCATCCATCCATCCATCCATCCATCCATCCATCCATCCATTCCTTCCTTCCTTCGTTCTTTCCTTCCTTCCTTCCTTCAATCATTCATTTATTCATTCATTTCTTCCCTCCTTCTTTCCTCTGTCCCTTTCTTCCCTCCCTCCCTCCCTTCTTTCCTTCCTTCATCCATCCATCCATCCATCCATCCATCCATCCATCCATCCATCCATCCATCCATCCATCCATTCCTTCATTCGTTCTTTCTCTATTTCCTTCATTCCTTCCTTCCTTCATTCCTTCAGTCATCCATTCCTCCCTTCCTTCCTTCATTCCTTCATCCACTCAACTATTCCTTCATACCTTTATTAATTTGCAGGTGTGCTGCTGACCTACCGCGTGTACTGCACGGCCATCATCAACGTGTTCATCATGATCTCCACCTGGCTGACGGTGGCCATGTCCCTGGAGCGCTACCTGGCCATCTGCCACCCCTTGAGGCAGGACCTCTACCTCACCACGCGCCGCATCAAGATCGTCATCGTCGTCACCTACATCCTCTCCCTCCTCTTCAACATCCCCGTCCTCTGGCGCTACCAGGTGCAGAGAATCTGCCCGCAGCAGACCGTGTCTCCCGGAGAGAGGAGGAGGACATCCACCTCTACTATCTCTACTATCACAACCATCCCCACAAGCCCCTCCCTTCTTTCCTCGACCCCTCTGTCTGGGAGGAGTAAGAGTTTCGAAGACGTGTTCGGGGTCGGTAGTGGTGGTGAGAGTGTTGGGGGTGAGTTGGTGGTGAGTAACTCTACGTTGAGTCACCATCTCGGTGAGGTGGGGGTGGTGAGTTCTAGACCGTGGGCGGAGTCTGGGGGTGGTGGTGGGGTTGAAGTGATGAATCTGACTTCCACCACAACTCCCATCCCAAGTACAGGAATTTTATCCACCACCACCACCACTACCACCACCACAGCATCAACAGCAGCAGCAGCAGCAGTTCAGGAGTGTGGTGGTCATGATGAAGACTTCTTCTCCAAGCCCGGATTCTTTCTTCCTCCACAACAACGGTCACCGCCGCCGCGGGGTGGGGGGAGAAAAAACTTCAGGCCGGTGACCTTCCGCCCCAAACAGGTCTTCCTGTGGGGTCCTCCAAAGTGGACACCCTGTACAGGATCCTGTGGGCCGTGGTGAACAACGTGCTGCCGCTGCTGCTGCTGGTGTACTTCAACGTCTGCCTGTGCCGCAAGATCTACCGCTCCTACAAGATGCGGCAGAAGTTCAAGCAGGAGCACCACAGCCGCCACGAGAACTCCAGCCACGTGCTGACCATCACGTTGGTGGTCATCGTGGTCATGTTCTTCGTGCTGGTGGCGCCTTCCGAGATCGTCATCCACGCGGCTTTGCTGACCAACAGCAACAACAACTATACCTACATGAGTGTGGAGGCTGTTATGAACTTCATGCAGAGTCTCAACTTCTCCGTCAATTTTATTCTTTACTGTATCATCTCTCCGTATTTTCGCAAGACTCTCAAGTATCTTTTCTGCTGTGGGTGTTATAATATTTACCAGGTTTCTAAGCAGTGGAAGAAGGATTTCGAGACCTCGCTCATGTGACGGCGCGCCAGTGACGTGTCTGGACTGGGCCGGGCCTCGGGGACTATGGTTCCTTTGCACGAGCTTCGCTCCCTGACGCAGCAGCGACGTCATACCGACACTGGCGTCACGCTGTGTGAGGAGCCGCCGCCGCCGCTCCAGCTCCGCACGTCACTGATGTGAAGAAAAACAAAGAAAAAACAAGCGAGTTTTTTTTTCGGGGGTGGGGGGAGGGGGGAGTTTGGTGTCGTCACTGTTATGGGATGTGTGACGAGGGTGTTGTGTTGTGTGTGTGTGTGTGTGTGTGTGTGTGTGTGTGTGTGTGTGTGTGTGTGTGGATAGGGTTTGGGGTGTTTTGTTTTGTTTGTTTTGGTTTTGGTTTTTTTTCTTGTCAATGATGGATCCAATACAGCGAGTGTAAATGTTATTATTTTGTGGTGACAGACCTTATTGATTGATATCAGGCATTTATTTACATTATGCGGGTGTTCTATTTGCGTTTTCCATAATAATTATTGTATATTTATTGTCCCCCCCCCCCCCTTACATCTCTGTCTATATGTGAACGTCTACCAAATATATATATATATATATATATATAATATATATATATATATATAATATATATATATATGGGGCAGGGACAATACTTTCTTAAATGTTGGTGTATCATTTCGAAGGCAAACCATACCACCAAATCGCAACAAGAAAAAAGTTTCAAACATCAGATTTTTTGTCGTCTTTCTGTGGGAAATAATAACCATAACAAAAACTGACGTTTTCGGACAACCTCGATAGTGAAGTTAAGATGTCATCTTCATTGTCAAATCATCAAGCGTTTTGCAGCGTTAGAAGCAAACAAACAAGCAAACAATTAAACAAACAAAACTATGGGATGTGAAAGTCTACGTGTATACGGCGCATTTTCCGGATAAAATCCGAATCGTCTTTTTGTTTTGCTGCATTGCAAACAAACGAACAAATCTATAACTATAAAGCATTAAAAGTATACTTTAAAATAGTATCATTATTGAGGAAAAAGTAGTGAGGAAAGACAAGTGCAGGTACCAACTTCTCAATCACTTTGAAAATGACTTATCAAAGATTCAAATTAAAAAAAAAATGAAATGAAAATAAATTCTAGAGAATAATGTCTTTCAGTGGCAGCATTGTAGGCATTTCTGTGTAAGAACCATGCCTTTGGCCTGACCTGACTCGAGTTTCGGCTCCTGGATGAGCCCTCATCAGAGGTCCCGGCGGTGATTGAAACTCCACCTGCTGTGGTACCTTACAGCAAGACACTTTTCAAAATTTAAAAGTGTCAATTGCATTCAAAGGAATATTTGATATTCCTGTGGCCTTTTGAAGCTGCCCTCAAAAGACAATGATAAAAAAGAGAATGAAAATATGCTTAGAATATATGTTGAAAAAAAAAAAAAAAAAAAAATGTATAAGACAAAATAAGCACCTAGTGAATCTTTGTGCCTTAAGTTTGGGGATCCTATTAAAGGATGCAAGGGAGGTCATAAAGTTTGTATCCAGCCAAGTGGTCAGTCTTAGCTGGATAATAACCCAAACATTGCAATACACTTTAAGTGCATGCACAGGCAAGAGAAGTTGGGGAAAAAATAAAAATGGCCTACACTTGGATCTACTAGAGATGCAATTCCCACTTGACCACAAAGTATTATTGAGGAAAAAGTAGTGAGGAAAGACAAGTGCAGGTACCAACTTCTCAATCACTTTGAAAATGACTTATCAAAGATTCAAATTAAAAAAAAAATGAAATGAAAATAAATTCTAGAGAATAATGTCTTTCAGTGGCAGCATTGTAGGCATTTCTGTGTAAGAACCATGCCTTTGGCCTGACCTGACTCGAGTTTCGGCTCCTGGATGAGCCCTCATCAGAGGTCCCGGCGGTGATTGAAACTCCACCTGCTGTGGTACCTTACAGCAAGACACTTTTCAAAATTTAAAAGTGTCAATTGCATTCAAAGGAATATTTGATATTCCTGTGGCCTTTTGAAGCTGCCCTCAAAAGACAATGATAAAAAGAGAATGAAAATATGCTTAGAATATATGTTGAAAAAAAAAAAAAAAAAAAAAAAAAAATGTATAAGACAAAATAAGCACCTAGTGAATCTTTGTGCCTTAAGTTTGGGGATCCTATTAAAGGATGCAAGGGAGGTCATAAAGTTTGTATCCAGCCAAGTGGTCAGTCTTAGCTGGATAATAACCCAAACATTGCAATACACTTTAAGTGCATGCACAGGCAAGAGAAGTTGGGGAAAAAATAAAAATAGGCCTACACTTGGATCTACTAGAGATGCAATTCCCACTTGACCACAAAGTATTATTGAGGAAAAAGTAGTGAGGAAAGACAAGTGCAGGTACCAACTTCTCAATCACTTTGAAAATGACTTATCAAAGATTCAAATTAAAAAAAAAAATGAAATGAAAATAAATTCTAGAGAATAATGTCTTTCAGTGGCAGCATTGTAGGCATTTCTGTGTAAGAACCATGCCTTTGGCCTGACCTGACTCGAGTTTCGGCTCCTGGATGAGCCCTCATCAGAGGTCCCGGCGGTGATTGAAACTCCACCTGCTGTGGTACCTTACAGCAAGACACTTTTCAAAATTTAAAAGTGTCAATTGCATTCAAAGGAATATTTGATATTCCTGTGGCCTTTTGAAGCTGCCCTCAAAAGACAATGATAAAAAGAGAATGAAAATATGCTTAGAATATATGTTGAAAAAAAAAAAAAAAAAAAAAAAAATGTATAAGACAAAATAAGCACCTAGTGAATCTTTGTGCCTTAAGTTTGGGGATCCTATTAAAGGATGCAAGGGAGGTCATAAAGTTTGTATCCAGCCAAGTGGTCAGTCTTAGCTGGATAATAACCCAAACATTGCAATACACTTTAAGTGCATGCACAGGCAAGAGAAGTTGGGGAAAAAATAAAAATGGCCTACACTTGGATCTACTAAGAATGCAATTCCCACTTGACCACAAAGTATTATTGAGGAAAAAGTAGTGAGTATCATGATTCATGTTTCGCTCAAAACCAAATCGTAAAAAATAAATCTCATTTTTCCCTGACTGAAAGTGATCCCTGTGTTTAGCCGTATACTGCAACATTGTCTTGTGACTTTATGCATCAAGTCCAATCTGAGCTCTGATAATTATGTTTAAAACAAGTTATGATTTATTAACAAAATAACTTCGGTTCAAAAAAATCTTATTGAGCCTAGAGCAACAGATTCAAGATGCTACTGACACATACTATACGGGATTGCACTCGCAATTCGCCGACCCGGGTTCGATTCCTGTTCGAGAGGATTTTTCCCCTGGGGTTAACATCACTGCTGACTCCACTCTCCCCAAAAAGTCCTTCGGATGAGTCTATAAACCGAGGCCCTGTATGCGAACGCACGCAGTATATCTTGCGCACATGTTTAAATCCTGTTCCGCTTTTCGTAAGAGTAGCCCATCATTTGCAGGTGGGAACAGATGACAAGATTTACAAAACTGCATACACACGGGGACTGGATGTAAAAAAGCACATGAGTGCTTATCCCATTATCTTCGATATAAAAGAACAAATAAATAAAAGAATAAATAGATAGATGAATACGTCAAGTGTTGAAAGGGTTAACTAGTTCAGAAGTGATCGAGCATCACGTGGTCTTGTAAGAAAGCACCGATATCCTTTATTTTTATTTATCTTATTATATTTTCATTTTATTTTATACCCCTTTATGTCACAGCAGATTTCTCTGCATAAAATTTGGGCTGCTCTCCTCCGGGGAGAGCGAGTCATGCACCACAAGTGCAGCGCCACCCATTACTTTTTTTTTCATTTCTGCAACTGTATTTTGTTTCCCTATCAGAGTGGCTTTTTCGTACGGAATGTTGCCAGGGACAACCCTCTTGTTGCCTTGGGTTATTTTACGTGCGCTAAATAATGTGTAACACACGGACCTCGGTTTATCGTCTCATCCGTAGACTAGCACCCAGACCATTAATCACTCATGGTCTAATTGATGGGGGAAAAGTTTTGGGCCCAAAAGGGATTCAAACCACTGCACCACACTCCGACCCAGAGTTCTTGCTTTCTTAGCAGATGCGTTACCTCTAGACCACTGATCCATACTTGCGTCATTTCGTTCCAACGTTGCAGCCTCAGTCCTGCTGTTGCCTACGTTTTACTTATTTTTATTTTATTTATTCATTTTATTTATTCTTTTATATTCTATTTATTCTTTTTTTTAACGAGGATAATCGAATAAATATTCGTGTGCTTTTTTTTCATCCAGTCCCCGTGTTTATGCAGTTTTGTACATTTTATCATCTGTTCCCGCCGGCACACGATGGCCTACTCTTTCGAAAAGCGGAACAGGATTTAACGTGTGCGCAAGATGTTCTGCGTGCGATCGCACACGCACGGGGCCTCGGTTTATTGTCTCATCCGAAGGACTTTTTTTGGGGGGGAGTGGAGTCTGCACTGATGTTAACTCCAGGAGAAAAATGTTGTTACTTGAGTTATTACTGTATAAACAATGTCTGCATCGCCGCTGTCGTCGGTAGAAGCTCCACGCAGTGTCAGCCTGGCTCCTCTCTCTCTCCTCTGTCTCTCTCGTCTGTCTCTCGTCTGTCTGTCTCTGTCTCTCTCTGTCTCTGTTACTGTCTGTCTGTCTCTCTGTCTCTGTCTCTGTCTCTGTCTTCTGTCTTCTGTCTCTGTCTCTCTGTCTGTCTCGTCTTCTGTCTGTCTGTCTGTCTGTCTGTCTGTCTGTCTGTCTGTCTGTCTGTCTGTCTGTCTGTCTGTCTGTCTGTCTGTCTGTCCTGTCTCTCTCTTCTCTCTCTCTCTCTCTCTCTCTCTCTCTCTCTCTCTCTCTCTCTCTCTCTCTCTCTCTCTCTCTCTCTCTCTCTCTCTCTCTCTCCTCCTCTCTCTGGGGGACGGATAGCCTAATGGTCAGAACATTGCGCTTGCAGTTTGACGACCCGGGTTCGATTCCGGTCGAGGAGATTTTTCTCCTGGAGTTAACATCAGTGCTGACTCCACTCTCCCCAAAAGTCCTTCGGATGAGACTTTAAACCGAGGCCCCGTGTGCGAACGCACGCAGAACATCTTGCGCACACGTTAAATCCTGTTCCGCTTTTCGTAAGAGTAGGCCATCGTGTGCCGGTAGGAACAGATGACATTTACAAAACTGCATACACACGGGACTGGATGTAAAAAAGCACAAGAGTGCTTATTCCATTATCCTCGACATAAAAGAATAAATCAAAAATCAAACTCTCTCTCTCTCTCTCTCTCTCTCTCTCTCCTCTCTCTCTCTCTCTCTCTCTCTCTCTTTCTCTTTCTCTCTCTCTCTCTCTCTCTCTCTCTCTCTCACTCTCTCTCTCTCCTCTCTCTCTCTCTCTCTGTCTGTCTGTCTGTCTGTCTGTCTGTCTGTCTGTCTGTCTGTCTGTCTGTCTGTCTCTCTCTCTCTCTCTGTCTCTCTGTCTCTGTCTCTGTCTCTCTCTCTCTCTCTGTGATATGTATCCCTGAAAAGGGCGGGGACTGGATGTAAAAAAGCACACGAGTGCTTATCTATTATCCTCGAATAAAATACTTGCCTTGCCTTGCCTTGCCTTGCCTTGTCTCTCTCTCTCTCTGTTTCGTCTTCTGTCTGTCTGTCTGTCTGTCTGTCTGTCTGTCTGTCTGTCTGTCTCTCTTCTGTCTCTCCTCTCTCCTCTCTCTCTCTCTCTCTCCTCTCTCTCTCTCTCTTCTCTCTCTCTCTCTCTCTCCTCTCTCTCTCTTCCCTCTCTCTCTCTCTCTCTCTCTCTCTCTCTCCTCTCTCTCTCTCTCTCTCTCTCTCTCTCTCTCTCTCTCTCTCTCCTGTGAGTTCTAGGAGTTCTACGATCTTCTGCAGCCCTCTACCCACCAGACCAATGATCTCAGATCAGTGATGTTGGCAATGTAATAGGATGTTGGTGGTCTGTCTCTTTTCCTTCTACCCCCACCCAATCTTACCTTGGGGAGAACTTATCGTCATCAGATTTTTTCGTGTGTTTCTGTTTTATTGTACTATTACAACGTCAAATAATAATTGAAACTCCCCAGGTTCTCTCAGTGTAAAAGAATGCGCTGCAAGATCACGGTTGGCAAGCTACTTTTTTGTTGTTGTTGTTTTTTGTGTGTTTTTTTGTCGTTCAGTGCTTTTTTCAGTCCAAGGGAAATAACAATACCTCTAAAAAAAATTAGCTGCATGCAGGTTTTTTCCCCTTTCATCGTGGGTTTTGGCTTTTTTTTTGCTTCTTTGTTCATTAATTTTGGATTTATTACTGTTATCCTAAATGTCAAGTTCCAGAAACAAACGTAGCGGTGCCAATTTATAGCTGATGCAAAGACATAAGTGTTAAAATTTAATTTTATCACGTCAAAGAAATCATTAGTTTTTTCTA
>JASPKP010001404.1:15000-17500 GCA_030674155.1 Stramonita haemastoma
TGGAGTACACATATTCCTTTTGTAGTACAAATTTTTTTGTAGTGTAGGTGGGCTTTTAAAAAAAAATTTTTTTTAGTACATACGTTCCTTTTGCAGTACAAGTTTTCTTTTTTTGCAGATTTTTGAGGGGCAGTAGGAGTATATTTTTGCAGTTTTTATGTTTCTTTTGTAGTACTGAAAGTGTTTTGCTTAAAAAAGACATATGATACTCTTAATGTTCTGATTCAGTGCAGATTTTCTCTTCACCCAATACAATTATTTTTGTTCACAGTGACTGCGCTTTTTTTCCCACCATTGTTCTAGTTAAGTGCGGATGCCCCTTTTTCACACCAACAATTCCGAGCTAAGTGCTGATGTCATTTTATTTGTTGTTAAATATAGTGTGGGTGAATTGCAGAGTACTTTTTTGTACCCAAATGATTCGTGCAGATGATGGATTGTTTCCAACATGAAGTGAAGGTATTATTTTTCCGTATAGGATTTCTTTGCACACAAATCATTGTTTTATTTGAATCTTTTCAAGACTTGATTCATTTTTTTAACAACCAAACTATTTTGATATGGTATTTGGTTGACACACACAGACACTGATACACAACACAGACACACAGACACAGAAACACAGACACACAGACACACACACACACACACACACACATATGTTATATATAATATATATATATATATATATATATATATATATATATATATATATATGTATAAAGAGGTCCCATAAACCCGCTCCGCTTTGCGGAAGAGTAGGTCATTGTGTGTCGGTGGCATTGGATGACAAAATTTACAAAACTGCATACACATGGGACTTGATGCAAAAAAGCACATGAGTGCTTATTCCATTATCCTCGATACAAAAGAATAAACAAATAAAAATATATCACACACACACACACACACACACACACACACACACACACACACACACACACACACACACACACACCCACACACACACCCCTCCCCATTTTAGTAAAGTTTATTCTGAAAAGTGTAGCATGCATATTAAGAAGAGAACAACACTGTCGTTATTTTGACGGAAGATAGATAGATAGATAGATAGATAGATAGATAGATAGATAGATAGATAGATAGATAGATAGATAGTAATCTGTGGCTGCTTTATAACGTATAAACTGTGTAATCATGTCATTAATTAGACTTGAAAGCATGTAGATCACACACATATATCGTGTCTAATGTGTGTAACTGTGTGTATGTGTGCATGTGTGTGTTTGCTGCACGTGTGCTTATGTACGTGCGTGCGTACGTGTGTTTAATCCATACCTTACTTTCATCTTGTCGAAATGTTTTGGGGTTTTGTTTGTTTTGGGTTTTTTGTTGTTGTTGTTGTTGTTGTTGTTTTTTGGGGATGGTATTTTGGCAGAGGGGAGGGTGGGGGACGCAGATTGTAAGCAAAGACAGTCGAGGATATCTAGATAATGTGATATACTTACTTGCGTAAATCTATTTTCTTGATGGTTGACCGAATTCCCTTTTTTAAATTTGCAAATACCGGATTTTACGTCACAGAATAATCATGCGCATTATTGAGATATACGTGATCCCCTTTTTTGTCATGCAGAATAGTTGTTGTATTTTTTTCAATTGGAAGACGCTAGTCTATTCTTATGTGTATCTTACACAGTCAAAAGATTTTTTTTTGGAATGGTCGTGATTATTTCATGATTCTTCAGTTTTTTTTTCCTCTTTTTCTCGGTGCATTGCTTTGAGAAAGCGGGTGCACAAACATTGGTTCAGTTGAATTATTTACGAGCGTTATGTGATAAAGCGATCAATGTTGATGCATGGGGTTTATTGAATGGGTGGCATATTGGATATAACACAATACTCTGATGTTATGATTATTATAATTATGATGATGGAATATGAATGACAATGTCAACACTGTGTTAATAAATTCCACAGGCACATGAATTTATCGAAACTTTTTTTTGTTATTGCTGTTTTAACTTTATTCAACACGCTACGTCTGGAAACAAAAAAACTAAAGGTATAGGGTGTTGGTTGATGTACAGTCCCTAATTGTATAATCCCCGCTGGGACTCTATTACAATCAAACTATACCGATAAAAAACAAACAAACATGGAAAGATCTTGACACACGTACAAACAATGAGCACTTGTATAGTTTTATCACTAAGCACATCATTGATAGTGTGCAATGGTATGCTCTGTGTCTATATCTCATAAAACAGTTGTCGATATCTGACGAAAGGAGGTGTTCTAAAAGTGTTCCGCATAGACTGGGTGGAGGTTGAGGAGGAGGAACAACACCCACATGTTTTTTTTATTTTATAGGGATAGCCTAGTGGTCAGAACATTGCACTCGCAATTTGACGACCCGGGTTCGATTCCCTTTGAGGGATTTTTTCCCTTGGAGTTAACGTCAGTGTTGATTGACTCCACTCTCCCCAAAAGTCCTTCGGATGAGACTAATAAACCGAGGCCTCCATGTGCGAACGCA
>JASPKP010001404.1:22500-29170 GCA_030674155.1 Stramonita haemastoma
ATCATGCAGGCATGCATGCATGCACGCACGCACGCGCACATGCACACACACACACACACACACTCACACACAGAGTCTTTGTGCTGTGAATAGTTAAGATACAACTTGCCACAATAATTTCTTTAAAAAAACTAACACACAAAACACTTCTCCCACTTGTTCCCAAATAAGCGGTTTTTTCCCCATACTTGGGTTCAATAATATATTCATACAAAAAATATTTTGACATCTTTTATAAGGTGATAATTATGAAATCTGGATCCCCCCAAACTGTCTTCAACCATCTGTGACACAAATTATCACCATTGTAGATCATACATACACACACACACACACTCAACACACACACACACACTCAACACACACACACACACACACACACACACACACACACACACACACACACACACACACACACACACACATGCTCAACACACACACACACTCGACACACACACACACACCCCCCACAAAAACATAACACAGCACACACCCCAGCTCCCCCCCCCCCAACACACACACACATACATACAGTCTAAGGTATAGGAAAGAGATCAAATAAATTGAAAAAGGCTTTAGAAATGACAAATACTCATAAAAGCCATAGCACCTTACTGCAGTTTATATCATGAATACTGACAGAACAAGCGAAGAGTTTGGTTTTTTTTTATCAGGGTGATGTGGGGGTAGGGTATGAATCACAAAAAGTGCTTACAAAAATCTACAATAAAAATTCACGGAACAAACCTTCACTACGATAACAATGAATACATAAAACAATAATGGGAAAAACAGGCACTGTACTTATACCCCATACAACATACCTGCGAAAATAGTGTAATGCAAGAAAGGAAGGTGGCATATTTCTCTATTTAAAAAAAAAAAATATAAACAAGTATAAAAGTACAACTACACAACAGATAAAACTGTGTTCACAGGTAGCCTGCGCAAACATGCATGCGTGCGCAAACATGCGTGCACATCCACACACACACACACACACACACACACACACACACACACACACATCAACTCATATCATCTGCATACACGTGTATGATTATCACAAAACCAGCACAAGTTTGTTTGCAAAAAAAAAATCATTGTAAATAGTGTAATCCCAGATGAGATAAAATTTTCAATATTGCATATGTTCATAACACATGAGAGAGAGAGAGAGAGAGAGAGAGAGAGAGAGAGAGAGAGAGAGAGAGAGAGAGAGAGAGAGAGAGAGAGAGAGAGATGCAATGAGTAGAGAGAGTAAGACAGAAATATGTAAGTTGCAGCACAAAATGGCCAATATATATATATATATATATATATATATATATATATATATATATATATATATATATATGCTGATTGTCTCTACGAAATCAAGGCACACTCTTCAAAAGAGCAAAAAGGTGTGCATTTATTTTATATCATCACTATTAACTTAAAGCTTTCCATCAAAACCAACACACACACACACATATTTGTGTGCTGTTAACAGCAAACATACCAGTCCACAAGTGAAATAGGTCACGTGAAGTGAACATTGGAAATCCACATAATTCTTCTCATCACACACACACACACACACACACACACACACACACACACACACACACACACACACACACATACATTAACACACACATTAACACACACACATTCACACACACACACGCACACACACACACACACACACACACCCCAATGTACATACACACACAGATAGAAAACTGATAAAAGACACTGGTATCAATGGCATTGGATTTGCTCTTTATATGGAATGCCCTCACAAAAACCTCCTTTTTTCTCTCTCTCTGCATCTTTAGTTGCTTCCCCCCCCCCCTCCCCCCACCTCTTTTCTGTCATCTCTTCTTTGATGATTTTGACTTTTGTTTAAAATTGATTTGATTTACAGATTTCATTCAATATATTCGATATTATGATACTATTTGTTTCAGTATATCTATATATATGATGGTTGTTTGTGTGTTTAATTATGTCAAAAATGATACAGAATCCTCACACTATGTGTGTGTGTGTGTGTGTGTGTGTGTGTGTGTGTGTGTGTGTGTGTGTGTGTGTAAGTGTGTGTGTGTGTAAATCTGTGTGTGCATGCTTCCCTGTAATAAAAAAAGTAATTCTGTTCAATGCCATTTGTCTCAAGTGTTCATGTCATTATGTTTACTATGATCTCTAAAACATAACTGATGTTAAAAAAAAGGCAACATAACAAAAGTATATGCAGTACTTTACACTGACTGTCTTTGATGTGATGAACAATGCAAGGAATGGCCATAAGAGTAAAACAATAATACCCAGAATTTTAACAAATTAAAAAAAAAATATATATGTATATATATATATATATATATATATATATATAAAATATATATATATATATATATATATATACATATCTCTCTCTCTGTTCCTCTCACCTATTTTTTGGGGGGTTGGGGGGATGCTGTTCCCTAATCAGGGAAGGGCTGGATGAAAAAAAGTATGTGAATGCCTACTCTGTGACCCTTGGAAAATGAATACTCTCTCTCTCTGTCTCTCTCTCTTATATATATACACACACACACACACACACACACATATATATATATATATATATATATATATATATATATATATATATATATATATATATGAGGTATCTTTCGCACAGAATCATTTTGTTACAGTGCCCAAAACAACAGAGGCAGAAAAAAATCCACAGTCAGCAATTTGTAATTCTCTAAAATTGATGCACCCACATCCAGATTACCGTGAATCTCTCTCTCTCTCTCTCTCTCTCTCTCTCTCTCTCTCTCTCTCTCTCTCTCTCTCTCTCCTCTCTCTCTCTCCCCCCTCTCTCTCTGTGTGTCTCTCTCTCTCTGTATTTCTCTCTCTGCCCTCTCTCTCTCAAACACAACACACGAAATGTACCATGTGAAAATATACCATGTGAAAATATATGTTTGACTTTGATTTTTGACTCTGACTTTGACTTTCACACACACACACACACATACACAGACACACACAGACACACACACACAGACACACACACACACACACACAGACACACACCACACTTTCTCTAACACATCCACTCTCTCTCCCACACATCAACCCCCCACCCCCACCCACAACAAACACTCACTCCCATCAAACCCACCTCACCCCCTCTCCTCCCTCTCCTCCCACCTCACCCCACTCCCCCACACCTCAAATCACTTCCTGCTTAAAAGTCAAACCCGCCTCCACGGGCAACGACGCTGATGACAAAAGCATCAAGGAGGACGGCAGCGGCGCCATCTTGCTTCTGGCAGACACACCCAGCGGCCCAGCGACATCGAAGCCAGGGGCAGCAGCAGCAGCAGAAGAAGAAGGGGGGATGGTGGACTGGAGCCCAGACACCGTGGCATGGGCAGGCGGGGGCGAACTCTGTTTCCCAGGGCCCCGAGAGACCCCCCCCAACATGCTGAGGTCCTGCTGTTGCCTGTCGGATAACCCTGAGGTGAGACGCCCTGTGGGACTGTGATGGTGAGGAAGGGAAGAGGGTGGTAGGGGTGGTTGGGGCAAGCCTTCGTTGGAGGAGGAAGGAGGAGGAGGAGGGTGGGCGTCTTCCAAGGGGAGGTGAAGGCCTCGGTTGAATCCATCATGGGGGTGGCTGCTGCTGCAGCCAGAAGGTCGTTGTTGTTGTTGTTGTTGTTGTTGCTTGTGTCTTGCACGGTACTGGCGTCTGTGTTGGCTCCTGTGTTTGTGTGTGTGTGTGTAGAAAGAGAATGATTGTTATACTATGTAGTCTCCATGAACTTCATCCAGACAATACAATGATAACAATTGTATATAAAAATCCCAAACACAAAACAAAAACCAACTGGACAGCAGAGAAAAAAAAAGAGAAAAACCATTTTCAGGGGATGTATTGTCTGTCTGTCTGTCTGTCTGTCTGTCTGTCTGTCTATCTATCTATCTATTTATCAGTAGAAAATCCCAAACACAAAACTATATACACCCCCAAAACAAAACTTTACAAAATTATCCCCCCTCCCAATCCAAACACAAAATAAACTCTACAAATCCCCCAAACAAAACTCTGCAACCCTCCCCCTCCCTTCACACACACACACACACATATCACCCACCCCCCCACTACCTACACCCCCCCCCCCACCACCTAACCCCCCACCCCCCAAACCCCCCCCCACACCCAACCACCCACCACCCAACACCACCACCCCCAACCCACCCCCCCCCACCCCCCCAACCCCCCCACACCCAACCACCCACCACCCCAACCACCACCCCCAACCCCACCCCCCCCAACCACACCCCCCACCACAACCTCTCACAAACCCAAACAAAACCCCCAAAACTGACCCCCTAAGAGCATCTCTTGCAGCAGGTTGTCGATGTGCGCCACCCCGAAGAGCTTGGCGAACTGGATCTGCTCAATCATCTGCCAGGTGATGGACTGCAGGGAGGGCAGCATCAGCAGGATCTCCCCGAAGCGACCCCGGGTGTCGTACTGCCGGTCGTTGATGTAGTCCTCCAGGTTCACCTGGATCTGGTACCTGAAGCTCTTGATCTTGGCGATGTCGCTCAGGCCTCGGGCCACTGGATGGGCAGCAGAGAGAGAGAGAAAAAAACTATGGTGAGGGGATGTGGTTTAGTGTTTTTTGTTTTGTGTACTGGTTTTACTGTTTTTTCTCTGAGGCGCGAGTCTCTCTTGGCTTAGTCTAGGTATCATGCATGCGCACGCGCACGCACGCACGCATGCACACTCACACACACGTACACATTATTTCAAGTACAAAGACATCAAATTAAATAAAAAAAAATTGGCTATCTGACACACACACCACACACACACACACACACACAACACACACACTCCACTCCCCCCCCCCCCCCCACACACACATACACACACACGCACACATACAAAGTCTCTCACTCTCTCCCAACCAACCAGCCTCTCACCCAAAAAACCCCAACCCTCACTTCCCTCCACCACCTCCACCTCACTCACCCTACCTCACATCCTACCCACTCCCACCACCACCACCACCACCACCACCACAAACACACACCCAACTGACCTGGATCGAAAAAGACAATGGCCTTCATGCAGGCATACTCGGTGTCATCGATGTTGACGTCGCGGAAAGGCTGCACCAGTTCGTCCATGATGCGAGAGGCGATGCGCCCGATGTCCTGGTCCTGGGAATGGCGCGTGATGATGGCGTCGTTGCCTAGCAACAGGATGTCGTTCAGGGCCAATGACCGCCTGGCCACGCCCAGCAGAAGGTGCTCTCCCGCGTGGGCCCTCAGGAGTGCCACCTGTTTTGATTGGGAGATGGGAAGAGAATGATTATTCTTTTGATTTAAAAAAAAAAAAGATTTGTGTTACGTTGTTTGTTGTTGTTGCATGTTTCCCGGCTTGATTAGCGGCTACCACACACACACACACACACACACACACACACACACACACACACACACACACACACACATACACACATACTCACAGATACACACACACGCATGCACGCACACACATACACACTCTCACATACACACACACACGCACGCACGCACACACACACACACACTCTCACATACACACAGACACACACAGACACACGCACACTCACTCACTCACTCACTCACTCACTCACCTGCTTGCTGATGAGATGTAAAACATGGATTTTCTTTTTCATTTAAAATAAAAACCATTTGTGGTATGTTGTTGTTGTTTATTGTTGCATGTTTCCCAGCTTGATTGACGGCTCTCAATAGTGCCACCTACTTGCTGATAAGATGTAAAACATGATTTTTTTATCATTCAAAAAAAAAAAAAAGATGTGTGTTATGCTATTGTTGCACGTTTCCCAGCTTGATTGACAGCTCTCAATAGTGCCACCTCCTTGCCGATGATATGTAAAACATGACATGTGATCTTGATTCACTTCCCTATAGATCTATGTCTCTCATAATGATAATGATCATAATAATATTGTTGTTGATGATGATGATGATGACAATTTTGATGCTGTTGCTGATAAGTTTGATGATGACGATGATGGTGCTGCTGCTGCTGATAATTTTGATGATGATTATAATCTTAATGGAAACGATCATAATGTTATGCTGATGGTGATACTAATGATTGTACCAGTGTTCGATGGGGTTTTTTTATCAAACATGCAAGAGCATGATTACCTGATCGTCCAGGGCAAACTCACAGAAGAAAGGGAAAGTACTTGGCCCACTCCACCAGGGGGTGAGCAGCTGGTGTTTCATGGATTTTAAAACACGTCAGCCGGGGGGGGGCCACCCTTTTTTGTTGCTGTGGCCCGCAGGTTCAGCTGAGGCCCAATCTGTAGCAAAAAACGACACCATTCAATTATATACTATAGGACACTCATTGGATTATGAAGCAAATATACACACATTCATATAAAACATGTATGCACTACGCTTTCAAAAAAACAAACCAACAAACAAACACACACACACAACACTCACATTCAAAAAGAACAAAAACACACATGCGCATGCAAAGCACACATGCACACACACAAAGTGAGAATACACATCATTTTTTGTGAATATCCCCACACACACAAAACACACAACACACACACAAAACACACCAAAACACACACAACCCCACCCC